>JAALXI010000239.1:0-67325 GCA_012977755.1 Fusarium nurragi | reverse complement strand
GCCTACGGTATCTTCTTGAGCGAACGCACCCATACCACAAATAGATATGCCATTTTCTTCAAAATACAATAGCTCAGGGTTGTCTGGTCTCATCAGAAAATTCATGACATAATCTAACGTGTCATAAATACTTTCAGGAGGCCCATTCCAGCAACACTGGGGCTGGAAGGCGAGCCTCCAAACCAAGGTGTTAGACATGGCTTCGACTTCCACGCAAAGGGGGTACTCAGTGGATGATGACCCTTCTATGGAAGTCAGTATAGTATGGTCCAATGAGTCAGTCGCCGTTGGTGACTTCTGAAGGATGAACAAAGTGTTGAACAAGCCTTGCGCACCAACTTTGGTTGCTAATTGCGCTTTGCGGAGTGGATAGTGCTGGAAATCTCGTATATCGTTCATATTCTCCTCCAGATACCGAAGAAAATCAGAGACTGAGCCGTGTAAGATACACCGAAGAGCAACTGTGTTCATCGTCGGGAATACAAGGCTATCAGCCCCATCAAAGTCTCTTCCCGACATCACGGTGCCGAATACCACATCAAGAGTTTTCATTTGGTGTGCCAGTGTGATAGCCCAACAGGCTTGGCAGAGCGACTGCAAACTAATGGAAAGTCTTTTGCATGTCGATTCGATTTTCGACAGTCCAATCTTTGACGTAGACTCATACCTTTGCAGCGCGTTGTCGTGCGTAGGTAACCATGTTTCTTGGGTAGGGACGATTGATGGCGACGCACCCGCGAGATACTGCATCCAGAAGTCCTGCGCCTTGGGGTTCGCTGAGTCCAAAGCTCTAGCGATGAATGGCTCTACCGGAGGACGGCTAATCGGTCTTCGTTCGAAGATTGAATAGAGGTCTCGGAAAAGCAAACCTAAGGACCATCCATCGTAGAGGGCGTGGGCCATTGAAAGAACAACATATCGTTGCGAGCCCATGTTCGCCAACCTGAGTTGGAACAGATGCTTTTCACCTCGTCCATTCCTAGCCATTGCATTTGCTGCAACGGTCATCTGGCGCAGTTCGCTAGGGGTCTCAATTGTCGTGACGTCGAAGTCGGTATCCATAGATTTTGACACAACTTGGCAGTATGTGATGTCGGAATCGTTGTTGTCGATCTGAATGAACCCTGTTCTCAGGATTGGTGTACGGCTTACGAGTTCTTTCCAAGCTCTGATAAGCTCTACAGTGTCAACGTCGTCAGACACTCGAAGAATATCGTGATTGAAATAGGATTCGTATCCAGATTGGATCATACCAGCCACCATTGACTCTTGGAGATGGGTCGATGGAAGCACAGTTTCCACGTTGTTCATGTCCATGCCGGAGGCCGCGAGCTGTTCGCGCAGCTTATTCTGAGCGTGCAGGGTTGTGTTACTCTCTGCAAAGTCAGGCGACTTGAGAGTAAAGTCGCCCAGCACAACGACCATATTGGCGATTGTCTGGTGGCGCATAATCTGCGAAGGGGCTAGATTTATGCCACTTTTCTTGAGCTTGGCGGAGAGTTTGATCACGTCTATGCTGTCAAGACCGAGTTCCAAGATCGACATATCTTGGGCAACATCCGTTAGGGGAGCATGAGCCAGAAGAGCAATTTCATCACGGATCAGTCGAGCTTCCTGACTCCATCTAAAATTACTCTGGTTGTGAGTTGAGTCAAGTTCAGGGTAGAGAGTATCGGCACATGATTCCTCAAATTCGGGGACAGGCACTTCACTCTCTGGTGACTCTGCAGCTGAGTCTGCACAACGCTCAAACTCATCAAGGATATCATTCAGAGCCTTGGGGGATGCCACGTGTTCTTGCGCGACAACAGTAAGTCGAAGTGTTCTCGACTGTGTGTAGACAGCTTCAAATGCAAGAGGGTAGTCGGGGGCAGCATAGCTATCTGCAATCTCGAACGGTAAACCTCTAGCATTAATGGTGGCCGCTTCAATTTGGTAAGTGAAAAGACTGTCGAATAAGGCCTTGCCATTTGAGCACCACTTCTGGATGTCTTTCAAGGAGACGTGTTGAAAGTCGAGAACTGATGCGTTGAACTCATGGCATCGGCGGACGAAGGATTCCCAACTCTCCTTTTGAACTGTTCGGCAGTAGAAAGGTACAGTGTTGAAAAGAGGCCCAATAGTGTTCTCAACCCCGGGCAGGTCAATCGCTCTTCCAGATACAACGACACCGATGGTGAGCTTGTTTCGGACAAAGTTTTGCAACACAGAGGCCCACAGCGACATTACGACGGCTTGAAGGGTAACATTCTGGGAAGAACGGATCATCTCAAGGGTCGTGATAGATATCTCACGCTCGACGGTCGCACGTGGCTCCGTTGCGTCCCCTCCTATTTGTGTGATCGGAGCAGAGGACCAACCCTTCAAATGCTTTTCCCAGAAATCCCGGCAATTGTCGTGTCTTGCCAAAGGACCATGACTGAGTGCTTCAAAGAATGACGGTGCATGGGGTGATTGAATGTCTGCATAATTTGCGGCGATTCTATCCATTATAAGATCAAAGCTGTTCCCATCATACAGTGCATGGAAAATGTGAAAAACAAGCAGCTTAAATGTAGGTGTCTCGACATAAGCTAGAAACAAGGGCTGGGAAATAGAAGAGTCATTTCGCTGTACCCAATCCTTTTTCTGCTCTGCAAGATATGCATAAGCCATTTCGCTTGTGGAAAACGTCTGTGATGTCCAAGTCAAGGAAGATTCTCGTAAGGCAACTTGCACGAAACCGTCTGTGGTAGGTACAAAGACGCTTCTCAGGATGCTTTCTGATGCTATCAGATCACTCCAGGCTTGTTGCAGTTTTGCTACCGATGTAGCTTGATGAAGCCTCAACTCAAATGTATTGAAGTAAGCACCGGGTTGGATGCTGGTCAATGATCGCGAAATTATTCCTTGTTGCAATGGCGAGCATGGTACAATGTATTCTACATCAGCTGGCTTAACATTGAGGCTGCGACAGACCATTCCGCGATGACGATGGCCGTACGCATGGATAGACTGCTTAGCTTCTTTGACAAGCTTTACTCGATAGGTCGAGGTGGCTTTGGCCAAGAAGTTTGCAAGGTCGCCTATAATGGGGTTCTTCAGCAAGGTGGCAGGTGAAGCTGCTTCAAGGCCATAGGATTTAAGGAGTGAGGAGAGCCTGAGAGCTGTGATCGAGTCCACGCCGACGTCAAATATGCTTGTCACTGACGAGATTTCGCTTGGGCGGATGTTACTGAACTGAGCAATGCCCTCGAGTAATTTGGACATGATCTTCTGAGCTCCTTGCGAAACGGGGGCTGTTGCAGCATTGGAGAATTCCATGAGCTTTTCCGGGGCCAGTTCGCCGAACAACCTTTTCAGATCCTTAATCTCAGCCTTATTATTTGAGGACAGCGGGATATAAGGAAGTGACAGAATGTATGTTGGTACCATGTATCCTGACAGCTTGGCACGGCAGGCTTCTTTCGCTTGAGCAGCCAGACCCTCTTGATCCGGCAAGATTTGAAGCTGTCCCTTATCAGAATATTGACTGACAACGAATGTGACCAAAACATCCTTTCCGCTGGTTCCATGTCGAGCTACAATAGTAGCAGCGTCTTGAATATCAGCGACATCAGTGCGGATTACATGGTTGATCTCAGCAATCTCGAGTCGCTGGCCACGCAGCTTGACTTGATCATCAGCCCGACCCAGAAAGTCGAAGCAGCCATCGTGTAGCACTCGGACGAGATCTCCAGTCCTGTAAACTCTCTCGTTGAACTCTGCGAGAGTAGGGAACCGTTCTTCTGTGAGCACGGGTCGGTTGAGGTAACCTTTACCAACCAATCGACCAGACACACAAAGCTCGCCTACACCACCACGGAAAACTGGTGTGTTCGTGTTTTGTTTGAATACAAACGAACCAACATTGGGGAACTGCTTTCCAATGTTACTTGGGCGGCCATTGGTTGGTACGCGCTGATACATAGTAACACCGATAGTGGCCTCAGTCGGTCCATAGGCGTTGTAAATGACAGCTTTTGGTCCCCAAACATCTAGGATCTCCTGCTTGAGCTGCTCGCCACCAGTAATAAAGACACCACGGCAGAGGCTAGGGACTTCATCGGGGTGTATCAGCCGTGCCAGACTCGGTGTTAGGTCGATGTGCGTAATTCCGAGCCTGTTGATTGATGCTGTTAAGTCCTCCAGAATAAGATCTTTGGGGGCAGCGACGACAGCCATGCCAACAGACCAGCTCCAATACTGCTCGAGTACGGAAACATCGAAGTGAAGGGCTGCAAATTGAAGCCAGCGCGATTCGTCATCCCAGTGACCTTTGAAAAGGTCCTGGAAGGCCATCATTGCTTGTACAGCGTTGTCGTGAGTGATCTCACAACCTTTGGGTGTTCCTGTGGTACCAGATGTGTAGAGGCAATAGCAGGTCGCTGATGGAGAGACAGTTGGTTGAAATAACTGGCGCTCTTCATCCAGAACGCTCAAGGCCTCTGTCGTCACGTCAAAAATGATTGTTTTTGGCTCAAAGTCGAGATCGTCGGAATGATTTGTGAGCAGGCAAGGTGCCTGGGAATCCTCAATGATGAATTCTTTTCGTGCCTTTGGTGCAGACGGATCGAGGGCGACAAATGAACAGCCAGCTTTGAGAATGCCCAGAATAGAGAAATACGCCTCGGGGCATTTGTCAAAATGAACTGCGACGATGCTACCGGGAGTGATTTTGTTGTGGAGCATGTTGGCGACTTTATTTCCCATAAAATCGAGTTGACGATAGCTCCATTGTTGCTTGACACAAGCATCTCCGTCAAAATCTGATACAAACTCGAGAGCAAGTTTGTTTGGGCAAACATCTGCTCCTCGTTCAACAAACTGATGTAGCAACTCCACAGGAGTATCAAGCACAGGTTCGGATGCAGGAAGCACAGAATAAAGGGCCAATGGCTGCATGACATCATCCTCGGTGCCAACAGCATTACATACGATGTGACTTAGTGAAGTATCAAATTGCTTCATCAGGAGCTGTGCTTGCTCACGAGGAAGAATGTCGCTGTAATACGTTATGCACAAACGGACCTGATCCATCTTCACTGGCTCTATTTCCAACGAAACCGGATACTCAACCTTTGCTTCATCGTCAACAAGCTTCCACGTCGCGGATGAGGACTCAGTGTCTGGCATTTTCTGGTAGGCAATAAGTGTATCAAAAATGGGGCCAGCTGAATGGCCTAGCCATTTCTGAACCTGGCTGAGCGGCGAAAATTGATGTTTATGAAGGTGCTGGTTGTAGTCCATCATGTAGCTGACCAGATCAGCATTAGACGGCATGTTGCTTGCCACAATGGGAATTGTGTTGAGGCATGGAAATGCGGCATCTTTGGTCTCATCCGCTGTTCTTCCAGAGAGCGCAACACCGAACACTACCGAGTTCTCGCCCACATACGATGCCAGGACCCGGGTCCAAGCTGCTTGAATGGCTGCTTGAATCGTTACGTTGGAAGTCTGGGTCGCTTTCTTGAGTTTAGAGAACGACAATGATGTGATAGTTGTATCAGTCAACACATGTCGCTCTTCGACTCGCAACGGTGTCATAATGGGAAATTTGTTGACAACAGTGCTACTGGCTTTGGCCTGCCAGAATGCCTTTTCGAAAGATTTGTTGTTCAGCGAGTTGCCCAGAATGACAGACAACGCGGGCTCGATGCTCAAATTCTGAGATGGTTGTTTGCCCTTGATAAGCTGTGAAAGTTCTCCGAGCATCATGTGGAGTGTTGGCGCATCATACAGTGCATGATGGATGATGAGATCCATGATAATACCCTGAGAGGTTTGTGCCAGGGATACAGCCCAAGGCGGTCGATGTAGTGAGGAAAGAACCTTACCACTGAGATCTGCCTTCAATTGCAGCAGTTCAATCCTTTCATCTGTATTAATGGACGTAATCCTCAAGGGCGTTTCTATTGAGCCTGGAGTATATCTGACCATAGCGAATGACGTGTCGGAGTGTTGGACAGGCATGAAGCCAGTCCTCAACATAGGGTGTCGCTCATAGAGCAAATGCCAAGCCTTTGTGAGACTCTCCAGCGACACATCCTCTGTGGTCATATACCTCACTGCATTGAGGTAGTTATCGCCTCCAGATTGAATGAAGGATGCCAGCATAGCTGATTGAACAGGTGTACAGGGCAGGATGGCCTCGATCTTGGCTGATCCGGGTAGCTGATCAATGGTCTCTGCAGTAACATGACGTGAAAATTGATCGAGATCGTATTTCTCAGCATGTTCTGTAGTAGTTCTTGAAGACTTTTCCAGTAGCTTTGCAGCTATCTTGGAACAACTTGGGCACTCAATCACATCAGAGGCTGATATGACAAAGTCATGCTTGCGAAGAATTGAGGCCACCTGGACAGCGTTGATGCTGTCAAGACCCAGCTGAAAGATTGTGGTATGGCGATGGATCTGCCGGTCAGGCACTCCAGAAAGTGTGGCCAGAACATCCCGGACTTGCAGTTCAAGCTCATTCCATTCTTCCTTTTTGTTGAACGAAGACACTGCACTGTCGTCTTTTTCGTGTCTAGGTTCAAGTTGTGCCAACGTTGAGCGCAAAATGGCAGGAAGATCGTCTTTATTTCTTGAGGTGGCATGAGGGGCCAACAGAATAGCTCGCAATGTAAGCTTGAAGATGTCGGTCATGGCAGTGGCAATTTCCTCGGTCACAATGCTCATGTCTCGATGAACATTGACGACAAGGGAGTTTAATCCTGGACAGGGCACTATTTCGCACACCAGAGGAATGTCCATGTCTCCGGAATCACCTTCGAGCGTCCAAACACTTTTGTCTATGTCCTGTAGTGGCTTCTGTAGAAGTAACAGTGTATCAAAGATGTGTTTGCCAGTACGGTTGATGCTTCGCTGGATAAACCGTAGCGGAGTAAACTGGTAGGCGAGTAGCTCTGTGTTCAGCTTTTGTAAGTGCTTTACCATGCTGATGTTACTTGACGTTGGTGGGAAGTCCACTCGGAGAGGAATCGTATTGAAGCAGGGTGCCACAAGCCTGTCGAGGCCTTCGATGTCAAGTGTACGGCCACTGACTACATTTCCAAAACACACGTCAGAACGTCGATAGGCCGTTGCAAGAGCTGTAGCCCAACTCGCTTGACAAGCCGAAAGCAGGGTTATCCCAAGGCTGCGGAGACGCGCTTGTAGATTGGTAAGGGGCATGTCCATAGATGTGGTGCAAGTACTCTGGTCTACTCCGCTCGTGTTTGTTTGCGCAAAGATCGCCGATGGCACGTAGCCTTGGAAATGCTGTTGCCAAAATTGTTCCGTATCTCTGGGCAAACTGGTGGACATTCTCAAGAACTTGTTATAGGACACCGGTGGAGGTAGGTCTTCACCACGAGCGAGCGCTTCCACTTCTTTCAGGAGCTGCTCCATTGCTACACCGTCATAGAGTGCATGGTGGCAGATGAACGACAGAAATTCGGATCCTCGATATCGCAGCAACGCCAGAGATACTGGTGGAGTCATTGAGTCAACTGGATCAGGGAGAGTCCTGAGATGTTCTTCAATCGTCCCATCAAAAGACAGTTCATTGACATCGAATACCTGCCACGGGATTTCCCAGTCGTTGAGTACGATCTGGGCGATGGCCCGCCGAGAATCTGTCGTGGTAGTGAAGCATGTCCGGAGGATGTCATGTCTGTTGGACATTGACTTCCAGTATGACTTCATCGCTTGAGATGTGGTCGTCAAACGTAGGAGTACCTTGTTATAATACCCTCTTTGGCCACGAGAAAGCATTGCTTCTTGTAAGGGTGTACAGGGCAATATCGCCTTGATAGCCTTAGACTCATCCTTGAAAGCCTTTTCCATCAAGTCTACAAAAGCAGCAGGAAAGAATTCTTGAGTGCTGATGACGGGCACTTGCTCTTGATTTGTGGTTTTTCCATTCACACATTGGGACAATTGCGCAACAGTTGGATTGCGAAGAATGTCAGACACTGCAACTCGGGTTTCCATCTTTGAACTGAGGACACGAGCAAGATCAATGGCAGAGATCGAGTCTATGCCGAGGAGAGTAAATGGCGTCCAACGGCCGAAATCATCTCGGGATACCCTCGCAGACTCCACAATGGCTTCCGCGATCATCCTATCCACCTTGGTCCAATCACCATCACCTTGGGCATCTGACGATACCTTCGAAGCGGATTCGAGATAATCCTGCTCCAAAGTGCCAAAACATGCACAGAGCCGGCGTCTGTCTACCTTCCCGCTCGATGTCATGGGAATTGAAGAGATTGGAATGAGATAGGATGGCACCATGTAGCTAGGCAAGCGTGATTGCAGGTGTGCGACGAGAGACTGTTGAGTTTCGATGTTGATCTCCAACGCCCGAAACTCGGCAGAATCATGGTGAGGAACGAAGAAGAGGGCCAATTGCTTTGAGGAGGTTTCTTCACGCTGTACCAATAACGTGGCAGCTGAGGATGCATGGCCGGTCATTGTCACAATACTGTTAATCGCGCCTATTTCGATTCGCTGGCCTCTCAGCTTTACTTGATCGTCAATTCGACCTAGAATGACGAGGGAACCATCGGGAAGCATACGTCCCATGTCTCCAGATCTGTAGAGTCTTCCATAATTAGGGTGTTGAATGAACTTCTGGTTTGTAAGCTCCGGCATGTTAAGGTAACCTTGAGCAACCTGCGCACCCCCAAAGCAGAACTCTCCAACCCAGTTGAGAGGTACAATATCGGAGCTTTCTGGGGAAAGAACAACAGCAGAGGTATTAGGAAACACGTGCCCAAGGTGCTCAATATGATCATCCGCTGTCATCTTCTTAACCGTGCAGATGTTTGTGGTTTCAGAAGGTCCATAACCCTGCCAAAGCTGGAGCTGCCATTTCTCGTGTACTGACTGTGTCATCGGTTCGCCCGCAGTTACAAGAAACTCTACGCCTGGGACGTTGGAGGGGTCGACGAGGGCAGCTACAGTCGGTGTCATGCTGAGGTGCGTGATTTTGAGGTCACGTATGGAACGTTCGATGTCCTCAAAAATTGTGTCATTCGTACCGACGCACAAACACATGCCAGCGTACCATGTGTAGAATATCTCAAACACCGATACATCGAATGCTTGAGAGCATGCTTGTAGGAGACGGCCCTGTGGACTGGAGGACTTCGGGTACACTGCCTCAAGATGCACAATGTTGGCGGCGATGTTCTGTTGCTGAACTGCGACACCTTTTGGAGTTCCTGTCGTGCCGGATGTATAGATAACGTACGCTAGTCGAGAACCATCAGCACCAATATCCAAATTAGTCGTGGGTAAATTATTGAGCGAGTGGGTATCGATAGTGATGATTGATGGTTCAAACATTTGTAAGTATTGGCCACGAGATTTGATGTCTACCAAGCAGTGCTCGATCTTGGCTTGCATTAGGATTTCGTGAGTGCGAGCAGCAGGCGTCGAAGGGATTATCGGAAGATATCCGCAACCGCTCTTGATAATACCCAAGATTGATGCGTATAAGGTGGGTGACTTATCCATCAGAATGGCCACCACCTCCCCAACTCTGACACCACAGCTTCGCAAGTATCGCGCAATCTGATTCGCGACAACGTTCAGTTCTTGGAACGACCATTTGATCTGAAAGTCAGTTTCAAGTGAGTGAGCAAAGAGTAAAGCGTCCGAGGCAGGACTTTTGCGAACCACGTCTTCGAAGAGCTGTGCCAAATCAGGAGTTTGTTGAGGCAACGTGGGAGTGGTGTTGTAGATCGACGGGCTGCCATTGATCCCCCTCAGCATACATTTGATCTCCTTGTCGGGACTCTCTAGAATCGAAAGAACCAATGACTCGAACTGGTTCGTGATGTGCTCGACTGTTGTTGGTGATACAAACGCTTCATGATACGTAACTTGAAGGGCAAATCCATTTTTTGTCGGCTCAACTTCAAATAGGACTGGTGTTTCCAGGCGATCCAAGTGACTAGCTTCCTTGACCACATTTTCCGTGCGCTCCGAGCTGGTAAGAGATTCTTGATACACAAACAGTACGTCGTAAAGACTCTCCCCAGGCTGTAACCCGATCAACTTTTTGATATCTGCCAGAGAGACCGCGCAATATTGCATGATGTTTCTGTCGCTAGAGTGAATGCTGTTGAGCAGATCGAGGCTAGCAGTAGTCTTATCGAGATCTATTCGGACCGGCAGGGAGGCAATACAAGGTCCAACGATTTCTTCAATACCTGCCACAGATATGGTTCTTCCAGACGTCACCAAGCCTATCGTGATATCACGCGCTCCTGTGATTCCCGACCATAATAAAGCCAATGATGCCTGGAATACAACTTGGGGACTACAGCCAAGTCTCCGAGTTTCAACCTCGACTTGGTTGCGAGAGAGGGACAATGGTCTGCGAATCGCTAAGATTTGGCTTGAGTGCACAATACTTGCCTGCAGCTTGGGTAACGGTGTTCGTTTCCATCCAACAAAATGTTCAGTCCAAAAGACTCGAGCAGCATCATCAGTTTTTTGGTGACAATAAAACCAAACAACTTCACGGAATGGCGGATGCTGGGATACTGGCTCTCGCAAAAGTAGCTTGGACCAATCAGAAAGCAGAATATCCATGGACCAGCCGTCATATAGTGAATGATGTAGTTGTAAAAGCACGCGAGACTGGCCAGTGGCAGAGCCTCGCTGAACCTGAAGTGTCAAAGGGGAGCAGAACTGCTGAGATGAGGTGAGAGACAGGCCTCTTTCGAACTGATCAACAACTCTGACTTGCTCAGATCGGAGTTCCCGGTGGAGAAGCGTAACGAACTTGCCAGCTACAACTGCAAATCCCGCGCGTAAGATTGAATTTCGGTGCGAAAGCTCTTTGAAAGTTTCTGATATTTGCTCGATAGTATATTCCGATGGAATGCTGAGCTCAAGCTCGTTGCAGTAAGCGCTTGGATTCTGAGCTGTTTCCACCAGCATGGCCGCTTGTAAGGGGGTGCATGGTATTAGATCCTCAATCAAGCCGCTGAGACCAGCTAGAATGGTGTCTTGTTGCAAAATATCTCCAAAATCCAACGATAGATCTTTCGAGATTGATTGAGAGTTGGCAGTTTGATTTTCTACTTGCCTCTTAGCAGCGAAGATGATTTCAGACACATTTTTCATTGTGAGAAGAGCAGTCGATTCCATGCCAAAACCCTTAATTCGTAAGGCTGAGGCAAGCTTGATTGCTTTGAGGGAATCCATCCCAAGAGAGGCCAGAGACATGGATTTATCGACTTTGAAATTGAAGGCTCGAGACACAACTGACAGGAGCTCTGACTCAATCTCATCCACTGGTTCGGTGTCCATGGTACCTTCTGACATATGTGCCTTTTGCTCCTCATACTCTGTCTTGAGCCTTTTTCTGTCAACTTTGCCGCTTGGTAGTCTTGGAAAATCTGACCTCAGGATTACTTCTCCAGGAACCATATACTGTGGTAGCCAGTTCCCGCAGTGTGTCATGATAGCATCTTCGGTAACTCCGGCATCGATGGCGCAGAACACCACCAGGATAGATCCCATCACTGCGGCTACAGCGCTGTGACATCCTGCCGTTCGAAGGACAGCTTGTTCAACTTCACCGAGCTCTAACCGCTGTCCTCTAAGCTTCACTTGTCCATCTGATAGACGGCCGAGGCATTCAAGCTTTCCGTCTGGAAGCAGACGAGCTTTGTCACCCGTACGGTAGATGCGGCCAAATGGAGAATCAACAAAGACGGAATTTGTTTGTTCGGGTCGGTTCATATAGCCGCTCGCTAATTGGTAACCACCCACAGCCAGCTCTCCCACCTCTCCCTTGGGAAGAACTCTTATCGCAGAGGGTTCGCTATCTGATTCTGGAATTTCAATGATGAAACACGAGACCGTATCGAGTGGTACACCAATATTGCCCGTCGAAGAATCAGATGAGAACGCAGTCTGTAAAGTACTGATGGTCGATTAGTTCCAAACACAGATTGGCTTACACTTGAAAGAACTCACCAGTGAATAGTGGCTTCGGTAGGACCATACATTGCCCAAAGCATGCTCGGTCTGTCACCGTCTCCTCCAAACTCTTCAACTACTGGTGCGTTGAGCATTTCTCCGATAGTCAAAAGCACCTTCAGCTCTGGAGCGTTTGATCTCTTACGCAACAAGCTTCCAGCGACCGTTGGCGTGAGTTCACAAGCATCAACGTTCATGGTGCGCAGCACCCCGGGGAGATCGTCCAGCATCTCGACTCTTCTAACGCTGACAAGAGTAGCTCCCCGAAAAAGTGGGAAGAATATTTCAAAAACAGAGACATCGAATGTCGGTGCTGCGAACTGTAGGAATCGCGAGAATGATGGGATATGTCTATCATGAGCGATAAGAGCTTGTGACGCAGCATCATGAGAAATGCCTACACCTTTAGGAGTTCCCGTTGACCCAGAGGTATACATAACATAAGCCAGGTCTTCCGGCTCAGGAACTCGGTGGTTAATCTGAGCCAGTGTGTGTCTAGAGGGCGTACTCCCCTGTTCGTTGTCGTCAACGATGATGATATTTGCCTCGATGTCATTGGGTATCTTGGAGGCAAGCTCTTTGGTAACCAGCACAACTGTTGCGGCCACATCTCCAACAATGAATTTTACTCGTTCCGGCGGCGCATCAATATTCAAAGGGCAGAAAGCTCCTCCAGCTTTTAGAATGGCCAAGAGGGAAATATAGAGCAAGGGTGATTGGTGAATGAGTAGAGGAACAACAAACTGGCCTCGGACATTGCTTGAAGCTCGTGTTATACGAATGGCAAGAGATGCTGCAGCTTCATGCATCCGGCTGTATGTGAAAGCTGACTGTTGGCCGTTTTCCATGTACTCTAGAGCTACATGTTGGGTGTCTGTCTTGACCAGTTGGTGTAGAAGGTTGGGTCCAGGCAGCTTCGTCGCCCGGGCATTGACGATCGAAAGTCCAGTAAGATCCATACTGACCAAGTTACACCTCTGGTTGTTGGTGGCCTGAAAGGTACGTTAGTCAGAATAGTGGTGGCGTCTTGTAATCAAGGCGAGGTATAATAGTAGTGATGGTGGGTAGTTTCGATTAGCAAACAACGTCGGTAACAAAGCAGGCCCAATGACGATAGCGGCGATGTTGGATGTGTGCACATGCAGTAGAAGATATGGCCCTTTTAGGGAATACGTCGGTCAGTTAGAGGTCTCATACCAGGGCAAGAACCACAGGCCAATATGCCATATGCTAGGGTTGGGTGGACTAACATCAGGCTGCTTTGGTCGCTTCACGATCACGCAAAGCCAAGACTCGGAGCGACTGGACGCCAGCCGGGGTGTAAAACACGGAGGCCGCGAATTGGAATGTCGGCAAAGCAAACGGAAGCAAGCCGTATTAGAATCGGCGTCACAGTGATTCGCCCACACAAAGCTCGAGGCGTGGGAGGTGGCACACTGGGATTCACCTCGTCGAAGGGGGGGGGTGCAGATGAAGGTGTAATCCAGCCTGTCAGCGTCGAGTAATTACTCATCGACTTGCGAAAGCGACCAGGACAGGCAAAATTGGGCTGAAAAAGATCTCGGGGGGTGGATAATTGATGGCTATTAATTGAATGGGGGGATTAGGCAAGACAAGTACCAGGTAAGTTAGGTAGATGGCCGCGACCCATATTCGATGATGTGGTGCAGTGAGGGTTGAAGTGCAATGGTGTGAGCCGAGACTCCTGGATTCCCGCTTTGGGTACCTCTATGGTGGACCTATTCGCAGTGCCTGACGTGGAGAGTAACAAGGTCTTGCTAAACTTATGCTCGAACTATACCAGGATACGGCATAGGCGCATGGAGTAGTGATTCTCTTATTGAAAGGCCAAAGCTTCTCTGACAAGACGATTGACTTTCAGGTCGAATGAGCAGTAGAGGAGCCATTCAGAATGGATTGCGTCACGACTCTATCGGCCATGTACCTTGTCCTTATGCTGTGGTAAGCTCACTCAGGCACTAACTTTGATCGGCTCGGCCAAATATGACCCAAGAAGGAGCACAAGAGGCGAATCGAATCAGAGAGAATAGGATCTCTTGCCAGAGTCCAAGTCGTGAATATTATGGCCTTAAACTCTGTAGGTCCGTATTGGGTATCTTGCTTGATCACACTGCTTCTTAGATCGTTGAGTCAACCCCCACAACGGAAAGGCTAGTTCCTCTTGGCGCTGTGAAAGGCTCAATATAGGGCACAACAGCACGAGGGTGCCTGGCGAGCCATTACGTGAAGCTTAAGGCGGTTGTGGGGGTAAAGAGCGTTGTAGAACAGGAGATCCTGGACTTCAAGAGAACCTCGAAGTCAGACGACCGAAGGGCTTAGATCCGTCGACAATAACTCAAACTCCGGTTTGGGGCTGATGATGGATATTGAAATTGGTTGTCATGGAGGCAAGCGATCCTCAACGGGTCGACCCGAGATAAACTCGGAGCCCCAGTGTTGCAACTGATTTTCCGTGCCATCAACCGCCGGTATCCATAGCCTCATCAGGCCAACTAGCGGGCTGGCACGTCCCAACATCACCATCTATCACGGGCCATCATCCACAACAACCTTGCCGATATTCCGTCGTCGACGAATATTTGTTCATACGGGTTAAAATGGCAGGGTGATAAGGCCGGGGAAGATAACATGAAGGACATATCTGAACGACCAAGGGCAGTGGAGGACGGGGGATAAGTGTGGGATGATAGAGTAAAAAGACGTGATAGTGATAGTGAAGCCATGCAAGTCAACGCGGGAGATCTCCATTGAAGCAGACCATTGTCAATACAGAGACAGACGAGAAAATAGACTTAACATGCGGGATTATGGTCTGTAAGGGTGTTACGTGTATGGATAAGAAATTGACTCGTGAGGACGACAACGACGACCCATGCTCTTTACCTTGACATAAAACAAAAGGGGCAACTTGGTGAGGATGAAGAGAGATGCAAATATGAGATGAGGAAAGGCTGCGAGTGTTGGACAAGTTGAGACATGGAAAGGTTGGAGGACAGTTAGGAAAGAAAAGGCTATGCCTTGGCTGCAGACGAGGTCCTGATGGATGATGAGAGCGATATCCTTCAATAAGGGCAGCCCCCAGGCTGGGGAGAGATCAGACTTGGTCGGCGCACGCTCGGATTCCCGAGATGATGCGGTTCGGAACGATAGCATGGTTGGTAGTAGGGGAAAAACCTGTGCGGTCGCCCTGTCAAGATTATGGAGACATGTCAGGTTGGTCTGCATTCACCTTCCCAGGCCTTGTCTTGGTTCCGGTGGTCGATGCAACGGCAACGGCATTAGGGAAGGACTGTGACAAGCGATTAACGAACTGTGCCGCGTCGGCTCGCCCCTAGAGCACCAATCAGCGAGACTATTGATACCGGGGCGGCTGTGCGCAAAGAATCGGGCAGCGTTCAGGATGCTAACGCGATAGGATATTGGATGCTGTGATGAAGCGGTGGATTCTCTTGCCCTGATCTTTGGTGATGCAAGGTGTAGGTGGGGACGTGGAAGGGAGGTGTGGGCTATGGCCCTACCTATGCGCGGGAAGTCACCTTGGGCTTGGTTACCTAGTGCATGTGCTCATTTACGGGCTCTGCTACCCTGAATCGGGAAATAATTTTCTATTTTATGAAATTCCGGTGCTTATAGCAATGAACTAGCATGACTATTGTGATAATCACTCTGTATATGTTTCGTTGAGTCAGCCCCGAACGTTCTAACTGCTGTGCTTGTTTTACCACAAGACCAAGCCTATTTGAAGATCGCAGCGTTTATTGCGCCCAAACAAGGGACAGTTAGTATTTTGCCGATCTCGAGACCAGGATCTAATCAGATAACCTAATGTACCGTGTAACATCGAGCAAGTACTCTTATTCCGGCCTTGAAGGCACCCACCTCGTTCACTTCTCGAATCCCCGAACATGTAACTTCCGGTATTGGTCGGTGAGGAGAGCAACGTACAAATCCCCTCATCGATGCCTCTCCGCTGATCACTACTTGAGCAGTCCATCAAAATTGGATATTCTTGCCAATTCCAACAGATGAACTTCTAGAACAACGCACCAAGACATCTGAAACTTTGGTGATGACGGACTAAGAAACTGCTAAATCTAATAACGCCTGGGGCCAAGAGTTCAGTACCCTACACACTCATTCGTGCAAAAGGTCACCCTCCTGTTTTACTGATGCTCGTAACATATCTTGCTTGCGTACGTTGATTCGAATATTCACATCTCTGACAAAGTGCAAATCGTGTTAAAGTGTGCAATTTTTAGGCGAACGAAGCGGCGCATCCTGCTATTGCTGGTACCTCCGCTCGTGAACCTCTGTTCTCACCCATTGCACATGGGCTTCGCCCTTCCTCTACGTGGTGACAGCTCGGTTTTGGTCCTTGATCGAGACTTGTGTATTTTCTAACGATTGCTGGGATCTTTGATGTGAGCTACTGAAGATACTACTTATACCCTCGGGCGAGGGGGCGTAAACGGGTAGAAGATCCTTCGAGGGACGAACCAACTGCAATAAGCTACTGCCAAAGCGTGGGTAACATGTTCTAGATCACAGGCGCGCAGATTGTCACGAGAACAAGGGTCCAGAAAGGTAGAAGGAAAGAAAAACATGAAGCATCACCGACCAGATGGGTACCATCTTACGATTTTACCGATCATATCGAGCCATGCCACGGGTAAATCGAGTGTCGTGTCATCCCATGGTTGCATATTCATAGCTCGATACTTTCTGCCACTGTAACACAATGCTCGCATGTCATTGCTGGGATTAGCCTGGATGCACCGTTATTGGCCTCGAAATATCTTCGCCGGCACATTTACATCTTATCAATCATAGCCCTGGGTTCTTTCTCTAAGAATCCTCGTCCGCTAGTCCAATTAACCTCGAAGCCGCAGAACCCTGTTAGTCAATGCAGACAGCTTTGACAGCTCCTCAATCCACAGCGAGTTAACGATGCGTGCTTGAACTCATAGGTCAGAATCCTCTGAACCTTGTTTCAACAGGGACCGGGCCTAGTTCACACGAGAAGAAAATTTTTCATCCATCTCCATTATCTTTCTCTCGCTCACCCTCATTCGATCGGTACCTGTCCCCAAGAAGTAAAAACATAGCAACCTCTGTGCAGGGATATAGTGCAGGGGTTAGTGCACCCTTGGGCCCCTCAGAGGTCGGTAACCAGTCAACTCGAGGCTGGTGCACGCCGCTACTGTAGCTTGGCTAATTAGATCTTATCAGATCCGGTTTATCAGATCATCAGATAATTCCCTCATCTCCACACTGGAGCTCAAAGTCCGCTACATGCAATCGTCGCCCGTCAACGCTCCAATCACTAATATTCTGCTAACCCCCTCTCTGCTCTCTGCGGGACCGCCCCTCACTTCTCTCGAACGACATTGCGAGATTGGAGTGATCGGCTCTCCTGGCGTCCACGCCGTCAAAGCCGCTCTTCGCCGTCCTCTGTGCTTGTCAAAATTTTCTTGCTTCAGGGATTGATGTCGCGCCGAAAGGTGTGAAGCTCCCAAGGCGGGTCCGCAAAAGCCGTCATCGGTCCAGACACTTCGGGTCCTTGCCACGATCTCACCGGTCAATAATACGTAACGTCTTCAAGGGTCCCGTTTACATCAGCCCAATAGGCTGGTATTGGCTGGTTTTAAGCCTAACGGCCAGTTCCTCCTTTGCGACGCCAGTTGTGATGGCAAGCATTCCTTCGGCAGCAAGACCATCTAGGTACGCCAAGCCTGCTAGATGTCTCGCCATGTCTATCTTATCTGATCTTTTCCCAAAGATCATCGCCGACGTCGCATCAGTTTTGTCCACACTCACACTTCCTTAACTGGGGACCCTTGGTTAGCACTACTCGTAGGCGAAGAACCTCCACCCTCCGGCCAAATCCCTTCTTGAAACGCAAGCTTGAGGGAATACTACGAACACCCCGCTTGTAAGCACGAAGCTGAAGAAGGACACCAGCAAGAATGCGGTCGAACTTTAGGCTTCTACGAATACGGCAAACAATATGAAGCATCAGTACGTGTAGAGACCAGAGGCTTACCAGGTTCGATATGCATTTGAAGCCAAGGGTACGGCGCACACTCAGTACATGAAGATGTCAGCGTACATAGATCACCATGCGCTTGAAGCGATTGACATATTAAACTTTTGCTGTATCTACCCACAAACATAGTGGCTCAGTAATGATCATTGTCTCTGCATATCTATTCATCCCTAGGTACGAGTATTTGGTTGGCATGACTTGATATTTAATCCCAGCTCATATTCTTCATCCTGCGACCATTTGATGCTCATTGCGGCCTCATCGAACATCGAACGCTGGGCTCGACGGTAACCCACGGCGCCACCTATCCCTGGAGGGTCCCTCCCCGCTGGGGCCTGCGACGGGTTGAGAAACTCTTGGACCCGCAGCGCAGCGTGATGCTGTTCGGAGATGATGAATGGCAGCCTGCTACGCACTACGGGACTTCGCGGCGTTGATGAGGTTCCACGAGGAGGGTCCACGAGGTATGCCGCTGCCATGGACATGGAGGATTCGGGCAATGAACACTGACTGCGCGAGATTTTCCTTCCACTTCGCTTTCCCTTGCAGCCCGATGCCCGGTCTAGTCCGTTGTCCTGATGCATCGTGTCTCTCATGATGCCGCGGCTGACAGAGGTTGAGAAGTCCTTTACACAACCACCAATAACCAGCCTAAAGGGGGGCCTGCATGAAGCTATCCTTGAAGCGACTGACGTTTATGTCATTTAAACACTCATGGGGAAACCCTCCTGTTCAGAACTCTAGGGGCCCAGGTCGAGCGTCTCCGGGAGGGTGCATGACGAGTCTGTATATGTGAGCCATATTCTCGGGTGAGGATTGTCCCATAGTCCAGAGACAGCGCAAGATCCAATAATTTTGGGTGTTTCTTCTGGAAAGAAAATGTCGACCAAACTCCATCATGAAAATATCGAGTCCAAAAATGGTCTACAGGACCCCTCCGAGCTAAAGCTCGAAAAGGTTGGTGTTTTCTGTGCACCACTCAAATGGATACAGACGCACCCCCCCACCATCTTCCGCCCCGATCCCACCCTCGTCCATTACGCTATGCTTCGTGCAGGACCTGGGCTTGGTTTTAATTCACTAAGTTTACTTACCTGTAGCACTAGTTGCGTTCTGACGTTGACTGAATGAATTTCGTCACCATTGCCATTCATACACTTCTCTCTGTTCCTGGGCATACAAACTCTGTATTTCTGGCCTGACCCGGCTTCCATTCTGCCGTTGTGATTGCTTGGCAACCGTGGCTCCACGCCTTGGCCGCCGTACTCGGCCCAGGATGACCGGCACTGGACAGAGCCCAGACAACTCTAGTGGGCTAGTTGCGTTCTTCCCAGCTCAGTAGTGTCTCCATCATGATTTCCATGTATCCTGGTTCCATCGCAAATGTACCTACCTACCTTACCCAAGTATGTACGTAGGAGCTTAACGAGGTCGTGCCAGCCATGGGGAACTTCAATGTACCCGTCTCCGCCTCCTCCTTATCCTCCTCCACGTACCTAACGTAAGCTTGTCGGCAGCGCGCCGGCAAGCGCCTTGCCTCGTAATGCAATGTACCTCAGGTCCATGTTAGTCCAGCTTCGCCGTGAGCTGTGTGTACTTGCTTGCTTCTTCTTGAGGGTCCATCGTATAGTTTGGCTCCGAATGAGAGAAGGGGACGCGATGGGACCGAAGCAATGACTTGTAGATCCCATCCCCGTCTGAACTACAAAATGCGCATATCTCCCCCCATCTCTCGGGACCAGTCCGTTTCTCTACTCTTCCTATTTTCAACAAAGAAGCTTCTCACAAAACTTGGTGGGATTAGTCAAAGCTCTCTGCCCTTCTTCGTCAGAGTTAGACCCTGATTGTGTCACCATTGTCCTATACCCCTCCTGGATATTAGACGATTCTCGATCTCTCATCTACTTATATGAAGCTCGCCAGTAGCGTTACGCCAAATTGCTCATCATCTTGAGCCAAACAACTTATTCCCGAATTCCAAATAAGGCATAAAAGCATCTGCAACCATTTTATACCTCCTAGTCACCAGTCTAGTTGGCGCCTTCTGTCGAGTTCATCCACGTCCCCGACTTGCAACGCACCGACCTTTATATGCACATATTGTGTTTTATGAGAATCGACCCTTCATTTCAACATTTCGTTGCATTTTTAGATATATACCCCCTCGTATAAACATTCAGTCGTCATGACCCCGCACAGCGAGGTTTCTTTCACCGGCTCTGAGGCTCCGGCCTCGAACGGTCACAGCAATGGCACCAATGGTGTAACCAACGGCCACAATGGCCACAACGACTATACCAACGGCAACAGCGCTGCTCCTGCTGCTCGTCATGGGCCCCGCGATGGGCCACGCGTTCACAAGGAGCGATCTCCTTACCTTGAGAGCGCCCCCGCAGACTCAGAGTTTGACCTCATCTGTGCCGGTTTCGGCCCCGCTTCATTGGCCGTGGCTGTCGCTATTCACGATGCCATCGCCGAAGGCAAGAAGCTTCGCCCTGATGGGGCCGCCCCCAAGGTTCTTTTCCTCGAGAAGCAGCCCAAGTTTGCCTGGCACGCCGGTATGCTGCTCCCTGGAGCTAAGATGCAAATATCCTTCATCAAGGACATGGCCACTCTTCGCAACCCCCGATCCGAGTTTACTTTCCTCAACTACCTCCACTGCCAGGGCCGCCTAGTTGACTTCACCAACCTGAGCACTTTCCTACCTGCCCGTACTGAATACGAGGATTACCTCCGCTGGTGCTCTTCTTGGTTCGACCACGTTGTCAACTACAACAACGAGGTTCTCTCCATCTCCCCTGAGAGCAGGGAAGCTGGCGCTGTCAAGACTTTCGCAGTCCAGGCCCGCAATGGCAAGACTGGTCAGATTCAGTCTTTCCGTAGCCGTCACGTTCTTGTTGCTGCTGGTGGCCAGCCCTCGCTCCCCAAGAGCCTCCCCATCAAGCACCCTCGTGTCCTGCACTCGTCTCAATTCGCCAACTACGCCCCTCAGATCCTCAGCAAGCAGACCGCTCCTTACCGCGTCGCTGTTATTGGTGCTGGTCAGAGTGCTGCCGAGATCTTTAACAACGTTCAGAACCTATACCCCAACTCCAAGACCTACCTTATCATGCGTCAAGAGTTCCTCCGACCTAGCGATGACTCTCCATTGTAAGTTATGCACGCCTACATATGGTAGACCCCTCTTGGCTAACAATGACGTATAGTGTCAACTCGATCTTCAACCCTGACTACATCAACAACCTTTGGCCCCGATCTATTAAGGCTCGCGAGACTCTCTTGACCGAAGCCCGCGCCACCAACTACGGTGTCGTTCGCTTGGAGCTTATCGAGCACCTCTTTGAGAAGATGTACGACCAGAAGCGTGAGATTAGCGACGATGAGACCCAATGGCCCCACCGCATCCTCGCTGGTCGTGAGATTGCCAGCGTTGACACCAAGGGCGATGCTCTTGAGATTAAGGTTCAGCGGGTGAACGATGGTCCCCTTGACGGCTTTGTCGACCAGGAGAGTTTCGACGTTGATCTAATTATCGCCGCCACCGGTTACAAGCGAAGCGCTCACGTCGACATGCTCAAGGACGCCTGGACCATGCTCCCCAAGACTGTGTCAGGACGCACCGAGTCGCCCAAGGGCGTTAACGGCTGGAATGTCGAGACACAAGATGGCGAGCGCAAACTGGCTGTCGGAAGAGATTATCGGGTCAAGTTCTCCCCCGGCAGTGTCGCCGACGACTCTGGCGTTTGGCTGCAGGGCTGCTGTGAGGGTACTCATGGGGTAAGTGATCCACCATGATTTAGTCATTGGTCCAGTGCTAACATTTTCTGTTTAGCTGAGCGACACCCTCCTCTCCGTCCTGAGCACTCGTTCAGGCGAGATTGTCCAGTCTATTTTCAAGCAATAAAATATCACGACAGCATGATTGAATGGGTACATAATTGCGTTATGGGTTGGCAGCGAAAAATAGTTGGTCGGACTTAAAAGAGCAGTCCCCCCAGCTTGAATCATTTTACTATATCCTTTGTTGTTTTTCGTCGTCATTATCATCATTTACAGTACATACTGCGATTTGGCAAACAAAATGGGAATTTCTTCTTTCTCTCGCTCTCTTGGTGTTTTGTAGACTCCAGCTGGGATAGTATCATTGCATGATTTGTATCACAGAATATTCGGGTTTTCCAATTTCGATCAACGCATCGTATCGCATCTCAGCATTTCGTGACAACCCAGGGATTTTAGACATGTCGCAGTACCGCAATGCATCAACGCACCATTACAGAGCTTACTCCGTATTTAACGTTAATTCACCACACCTTCAATCGGCTGCTGCTCGATTGCTGTAATTGGTATACACAAATGTCTTACATCACACAGATGTATAACAAGTTGCATAAGTCGGCTTCATGCCCGCTCTCTGTTCTTTGAAACATATGTTTTCCGTCATCAAGTAGGTAATACCATGAGGTCCTGGCTTCCCTGCTTGGCCTTGTCTACACCGAGTGGTGTTTTTGAGCATTAAACGCAGTATCTCCGTTACACCGGGCGGGTTAATCTCCAGAATTGGCAATATCGATGGGAATCTCCCGACCAGCGATGTCATCTTTTAGGCAGAGGGTTGAGAATTGTAATGTAGTGCATGACTTGGCTGCGCTGCAATGGGTCTCTCACCAGGTCATTCCCATCATTGCATCTAGCTCACTCCAAGACCTCGTGCTTCCATGTTGGCCCAAGGTATATACTGGTGTTGAGCCACCATGGGATATCTCGAAACGGTGCCATTGTGGAAGTGTGCAAGCGGGCCCAGCATCCCAATATTGTACCGCATTCACCAACTCATGGAGAAGCAGACTCTTAGTTACCGAATTCTATACCTGTTTTCTGCACGACAGGCTAATGTAGAGAAACTGCAAAGAACTCTGCAAGATCCTTGTTTAACAAAGGCATCTTTTTGCGCGCTTATTAAAGAGGCTTAAGCGTGGCCGTGAACTTTTGGGTACTGACCCTGAGGAATTCCATATTGAGCTGTGTGCAGTAGACGTAAGGCGTTGCGTGTGAAATCAACGAATGGTCGAACGAGATAAAGCTGACAAGGTTGCAATCCCTTGTCAAACGACTTTATTCCGTCTTATTCCATGCATATAGGGCTCTGCCTCGGCTTAGCTTTCCAGTTGTCAAACGCCTCAGCCATGTGTCAGCATGAGGTCGTTGATAATACAGCAGCACACCATGATGCCATGCCATCTGAACAGGCCTCTTCTGTGATGGGATTGTGATGCGGAAATTCGACCAAAATGGAGACTGCACAGGGCTGGTCGCGCGGGCCTTTGCCGTAGGCTGAGCGGAACAGTCAGAGGTGAGAGGCAGGGTTTATCAAACCGTGCCGTAAGCGAGTCAAGCTCTTTTTCGGTAATAATTAATAATTATGAGTTCTCCATATTTGATTGATTCCCAGCCCAGCTCCTTTCTCAGGTATCAAGTATCCGCGCCAACTGACGGACATCTTGTTCGCACAGGATCCCACCGATCCCCCGGCTGTCGAGTGGGGGACACCTCTTGAGAGCGGAGTTGTCTTGGCCCCTACTAGCACTGCACCGGAAGCAAAAGTTGTTGCAGCCACTCGTCTCATTGGCAGGGGCTGACTGGTTCTCAGCAGCTCAGTCAGTGGAAGCAGACGACGAGTGTTCTCATCTCGGAAACTCACGAACGACTAAGCTATGAAGCTGTCCGACGACTCTAGGCCGACTGGAGCGCAATCGGCTCGACCTCGGACCACAGTTACGCCTGCGGCCCAAACTCCGCGACGGCTTCCCGTTAATCCCCGCCGACACAAGGTTGCTCCTGAGCATCGCAAGCGTGTCGCTACAGCGTAAGTTGAATTTAGTTATGTCGACCCGTCCACAGAACAGTATTAGCTGTCGATATATTCCACGTACCTTTTTATACACGCGTTTTGTGTCATCCGTTTACGGATCAATCAATTTCCCTTCAAATGCTTATTTGTTCTGTTCCTGCGTCCGTGCAATAGCAGCAACTACTGCTATGACTGGGGAATTTTTCAAACCACTGTCAGATCACTGGAGAAGAACAGCTCTTAATCTAACAAATATATCGCTAAAAGGTGCAATGCTTGCAATGTGAGAAGAGTCAGATGCTCTGGTGAGCACCCGTGTCGGCAATGCCAATCCTCTTCACGCGAATGCATATATCCTCAGCCTGTTGAGAAGGTGTCTGTTACTCGCTCAGAGCTCGAAGAATTGAAGCGCAAGGTCGCTCTTTATGAACGAGTTCTTCAGGGTACTGTACCAGCAGCCATCTGCAATGCGGTCGCCGATACCGCAAGTCGTCAAGAACTATCTGAGTTGCTTGGCTGGACTGCCTCTGGCCACGATGTTGGGTCAGCAGCTGCTAGCCAAGCGGCACAGGCAACACTAACAGTAGACGGGCCGGCCCATATCGTGCGAGCGCCGTCTGAGCTTCCACAACTCCAGTATCCCGGAATATATCAGCAGTTCGAGCCACAACCTCAGCTTCAGCCTCAAGCTCACCTCTCAGATGCTCGATTACAGGAGCCCAGCCTTGCGATACCACGACAGCACCCTCTTCAACTGTCACATTCTGTTGCGACTCCTCGTCACCGGCAAGATGATGAAGAGACTCTGGCGTCAACAGAAGGTCGTCTGTTGCACGACCCCGACGGCTATGCACGTTTCCTAGGCGAAACAAGTGGTGCAACTTTCCTCGACTATCTCAAGGAGTTTATGACTACGGTTTTACCGCTTGCTTATCAAAATCTTCGTCCAGGTTCTGATGGCAGTGCGTTCCTGTCAAGTCTTGGTCGTTACCAGACCTATGACTCCCGTCCCTTGCACGATCGAGATGTTGACCCTACATGGTTCCCCTTGCCCGCAGAAATGGACTCCATGTTATCTGAACTACGCTACTTCATTCAAGACGGTAATGGTAACTGGCCGAGCGGAGGTATCTACTGGTGGGGGAATCTCTCTTCAACGCCAACTATCCCTTCCATGGAACGAGATCCGCCAATCGTCCGGCTGAACAAGTGCCGCCCTCTAGCTTTATATCAGACAGCATTTGCCATGGTATCCCAAGCTACCATCATGCCTCCTCAGGATATCTCCATAGATTCGCACATCAGCGAGAACTACTTTAGCCGGGCCCGTATGCTTCTGGGGAACCCGCTTGATATCACGCGCTTTACCCCTAACGAAGTGGCTGCGTTGACATTAATGGGCTTCTATTTGATTGAGATGAATCGTCGCGACGCTGCATACATGTGTGTAAGCAGCGCCATGCACATCAGTATCATGCACGGTTCACATAGGGGTTGGCTGGATGAGAGCGGCAAGCGCGTATTTTGGACGCTCTATGTACTGGATCGGTATCTTAGCTGCCTCATGGGAAGACCCCCGACCATCATGGACGATGCCATCCGGTTAGAGCTTCCTTGCGATGCACCGTAAGTTCCAGCGCTGCTCTTATCTACTTCATCAGCTCACCTTGCTTCATAGATCTCTCCCTCCAGCGGATGGTCTCAAGGCCCATGTTAAGCTCTCGAGAATCTCGAGCCATATCGTGTGTAATACGTATCGCATATCACCCTCAGAAGACACTGTTAGGCCTGTGAGAAGTCTCGAAGGAGAGATCGCCATGCTTGATGATTGGAGTCTGGATCTTCCGACCACGGTGCGACTCTTAGGCAATGGATTAAGCGACGATCCAGCTACCTGCCTGTTGCATATGCACTATAACCAGGTATATCCTCTTTGGCGTTTCTTGCTTCTCTCCAATACAGTAGCTAACTTCCCCATAGCTGATAATCTTAACTGTCCGCCCGGTTTTCTTTGCCTTCGTGAAGAAGTCGTTTGCGGAAAAGCTCGTTTCCCGCCAATGCTCCTTGAATTCAAACCCTCAACTGCCTCAACTCAAGCGATGCATAGCCTCGGCAGAACACAATATCCGACTCGCGCGTCAGATCTTACTCGTCAACCATCCTCGAAAACTTCTCCAAGCTGGCCTTCATTTCATCTTCAACTCTGCTACCGTGTTGATGTTACAGCAACTGGTTGAAGATCTGTGTCCTTCTTCCAGAAGTGACAAGGCTCGATCGCTAGATCTAGATTTCGTGATCGCCCGGTTTGAGGACGAGAGTCGCGTGGGTAGCAACTATGGGCGGGATTGTGCCACGGTTCTTCGGGATCTTCGTGTTCTCGTGCAGCGTCTTCCTATACCAGTGGACAGGAACACCGTCACACGCCCTGCCAATATGACGCAAACCTCAACAACCTACGATCCGATTGCAAATCGAACAACGGTAGATATGGGACAACAATGGTCGGACAAGCTGACCCCAGAGTCGTTGCAGCAGCCTATCCTTATTGATCAAGGCCATGATCTATATGATGAACTAATTTCTTGGATCGAAGTTGATTGGCAAGCCTTCAACGGCTATCTTATTTGAGATATAAGCTGAAAGCGACATTACTAGCTGTGATTGCTGGCTTATTACAACTAATAAAGATAATAGTTTGATGATACAAAGGGGGTTGTGATATAATGGGAACGAGAGATTGTTATTTAGAAGGTTGCGTGGTATTGTCCTATTCAGCATGTCTGAGCGTTATAAGACAATTAAAGACCTGGTTCGTCCCAAATCAAAGTTCGCATGCGACCGCGACAATAATTTATCAGGATTGAAAGATGAGAGCAAGAAAATGCAAGCATGTTTTCAGTAAACAATGATCTCACTTCGGGTTTAACTGTGATGCGGAAGGTGCCATGTGGGAGTCATGTGATGAAGCGGGTGACTTTCGACCTTGCCATTGCCTCGCCCACTGAAATACTTGTTTACCTTTATGAAGAACCTTTCTTACTATATATCAAGCAACACGGCAGCGTCGCATCTCGGGTTCCCGTCTTTAATTGCCCATATTTTGCTAGTTTTTGTCCCAAATGGCGCCCCTCGAGCGCAGAGCCATTGCAACGTGCTTCATCTTCAAGTTTCCCTCCGATGATACAGCCAAGAAGCCACAAGTTGCTCTCTTCCGACGGAGCGGTAACGTGAAGACTTACCAGTAAGTCCGCTCTATCGTCTTGTAGGTTACCTCAGCTTACATACTATAGACACAAGTATGCAGGCATTTCCGGCAGTGTAGAAGAGAATGACGCGGATCCACTTGTCACAGCTTGGCGAGAGCTTAAAGAAGAAACAACTCTTGCAGGCGATTCTTTGCGCCTATTTCGGCAAGGAAAGCCATTCTCGTTTGTTGACGAATCTGTTGGGAGAGAATGGACAGTCAACCCTTTTGGTTTCATTTTCAAATCGAAGGAGGAAGGTGGTCGAGGTGAAGCTAGCATCACGTTAGACTGGGAGCATGAAGGTTACGAATGGTTTGATCCAGATGTTGTCAACGACTCGGAGGATTTCGAAGGCGTCCCCCGTATCCTCGAAAGTCTCCGAAGGGTGTGGTTCAACGTTGACCTGGGCGAGGAAGCTGGCGATACGCTTAACCAAGGCTTGGTCGCTCTGCAGAACGATCATGAGAGCGGAGCACGCCAGCTAGCTACAAAGGCCCTCGACATATACATAGACGTGGTCAGGAAGCTCGACTTCACCGATCAAGTCTGTTGGTGGAAGAATGTCAGGTTTGCCGGGTGGCACCTGTGGAAAAACGGGCGGGAAAGCATGGGCGCATCAGTCCTCAACGTTGTCCTAGCAGGATTGGACATAATTAAAGACAATCTATCGTCCAGCGGTCCATTAGACAAGGGCTCTGTTGACGACATCCTTAAAGCTCTCAGCAAATACGCTTGCAACAGGAAGACTACCAGCTCCAGAACCAGCACGACGTTCCGGACTTTTTTAGAGCGTCTCTCCGGGGACGGACCACTCAAGATCCTTACACTCTCATCCAGTTCTACTATCGCCTCGGCTCTCACTCACGCTTTGGGCAATACTTCGCGGCCAATCGACGTCCATGTGCTCGAATCCCGACCGCTCTTCGAAGGTGTCAAGATGGCTCAAGCGATTGCTTTATCTGCCAATGATAGCAAGATCTCATCTTGTTTGACAGTCCACACGGATGCCAGTGTCGGTGTTGCAGCGAAAGGTGTCGATATTGTGCTAATCGGGGCGGATCTTATCAGCAGAACAGCTGCGGTTAGCAACAAAGTCGGTTCTTTGCCAGCCGTTTTGACAGCCAAATATGTTGCCCCCGAAGTGAAGATCGTTACAATCTCCGAGAAAGAGAAGATAATCCCTTTCTTACCCCCAGGGCAGGAAGAGAACGACCCGCAGGAGGTTATGCAAGCTTGGGGAGAGCTTAGCTCGTCTCTTAAGGAGGGCCCCCACTCTCAAGTCAATGTCAAGAACGTGTACTTTGAGTGGGTGTCACCCGACTTGATCGATCACTATATTACTGAAGAGGGAATTACCGGCTCCGAAGGAATATCGGAGTATGCTGGGAAAGTCGGACAGAAGGCTGACCAATACTTTGCGAACCTCTGAAGCCAAAATCCGAGCAAGCCAATCTGCAGCAAGGACCTTAACCCCGACAATATGAATAGTTATATTACATATGCTCACTCACGACCAATAACAGTGGAAGATGGCCTTTTTTTGATCTCTTGGTTCCCTGGAAGTCTGACGAAGGCTCAAACCACAGTGTCAAAACCTTGGTGGAACCAATATGGCTGCGGAGGTTGTCTGGCATTCGCCTCCTCAATCAGGAGAATTTCGTTACTCTCACAGTCTCTACCGCACTGTAAATTACTCATCAAAGCGGCTTGTATCAACATACGTCAGTGGAGATGCTAAACGAGGTTCTCACGAGTCACTTGGAAGTTCTGTTTCGGGCAGCGGGTTTCTGCTCAAAAGTATGGCAGTCAATGTCTGAATCTGATAGCTCGCTTTTTATTCTAGAAAGTTCATCCAAGTCAGCCATAATAAGCGCTTGTTAGAAAAGGGCGTACAAGTGCCCGGGGTGGGACAGCACGTTCTCAGTAAGCAGCGCGACCGATCCTTGATTCCGGGGTATATGTCAGCCTTACAGCCCTAAGGACACAGCCCGCCCGCCTTGACGACATAGATCATTTGCAACATGATTTGCTCATCACGCCAAACTTAGGATTGCTTCCCGGTTTTGCGCACAATTGTGGAGGCACAAGCCGACTCGTTATACGAGTACCCGCTCCTTGTTAATGAGTCAAAATGGTCCTGCTTAGCCCAATGCCCGCTACTTTTCGACCCCAACACTGCCATTCATCACTGTTAACATGCTTTTTGCAGGCCAAAGATGCGGTCAGTGGGAGCCCCAGCGCCAGGCAACCTAAATCAAGGTTGCAGCTATGGCGTTGAAAAATGCCTATTCGAGGCAGTTCTTGTCAGCCTCAATCCCGAGTGTCTGGTCTGCTGTCAGATTCTTACTTTGTGATAGGTCAACGGCAAACCCCTAATTACACGATACTGATAAACGCAATGACGCCCGGATCGGGCCTTCACATGGTTAACGCTTACCACGTTAGTGGGACACCCGTAGGACAAGGCTTCATTGGGTCGACCCCCATTCAACCCTAAATTGAGAGTCAGGCCCAGATACCATCGAGAATCTGCAGTATGGGTGTGTATCTTCCAGGGGCGGATACGAAGCAGCGAGCGTTACCTCTGTCTATATGAAGGAGCTAAGACGCCAGTAGTCTGCTCGTAGAATTCGTTGTTCATCCTACGAGGCACCAGTTCCATTCCTTTTTGTTTTATGGGAAGAACGAATCTTTTACGCCTTCATTCGAACTACCACAATAGCCATGGCCGATCGAGGTGCTATCAAGTCGACTCAGCCGCACAAGACTCTATCGAGTCAAGTCGCTACAGCCGAGCAGACCAAAGAAAGAAGCAAGGCGTTGAATCAGAAGCTAGATGTAGCTTTGCTTCCGCTGTTATCTCTTCTATATCTATTCAATGGTCTTGATCGTGGAAATGTCGGCAATGCCGAAACACAAGGTAGAAAAGATTTTTTTGGTCCCTCACTTTGTCAGTGTGATAACTAATGAATTGCAGGCTTTACTACAGACATAGGAGCTGAGCCTGATGATCTCAACGAAGCGGTCTCCTTATTCTTTGTCACCTTTGTTGTTTTGCAACCTGTCTCCGCCGCCGCAGGTCGTTACATCGGTGCTAGGCATTGGATCCCCTTTCTAATGGTAAGTTAATAATCCACAACTCAGCATCGGTGGAGTGAACTAATACACACACCAAAGTTTGGATGGGGTGTAGTCACTATCGGTCAAGCTTTTATCAAAGGTCGTGGTACGTCAGCCTTTTTTCTGCCTCATTGATGTTGCAAATCCTTCTGACCTCATCTCAGAGGCACTTATTGCCACACGCTTGCTCATTGGCGCCTTTGAAGCGGGCTTCTATCCCACAGCTGTTGCATACCTGTCATTCTTCTACCCACGTTATGACTTTTGTGTCAGGCTTGCTCTGTTCTACGGACAATATGCCATTGCCGGTGCTTTCTCTGGCTCAATCTGTAAGTTCTGAAACCAAATCTCAGTCGTGTCTAATACTCACTCTTCCAAGCGTACGGCATCTTCCATCTCCATAGCGGCCACCTCAAGAACTGGCAGTACCTCTTCCTCATCGAAGGAGCACTGACATGCTTCATTGCACTCGTTGCCTGGCTGTGTCTACCTAATGGCCCGGGTTCTGCTTGGTTCCTACGACCGGACGAACGAGAGTTTGCCGTCGAACGGATGAAACAGGACAATGCCGACTTCGTGCAGCACGAATACAGCGAAGATGGAATCGAGAAGAACCGTCTGAGTAAGAGAGACTTTGTCGAGACGCTCAAAGATTGGAAGCTATGGACTGTCCTGGTGCTCAACGTTTGTGCAAGTGTTCCAAGCAGTGCCTTCTCGGTTTTTCTGCCTCTGGTTGTTCAAGGGCTAGGCTATGAGTCTATTCTTGCCAATCTTGTATGTTCTACTTACAAATAAGCCTTCATCGAACCTAACTGACTGTCAAAACCAAGATGACTGTCCCTCCCTTCGTCTGCGGCGCCCTTGGCCTCTATGCCTTCGCCCTCAGCTCAGATCACTTCAAAGAACGAGGATATCACATCGTGGGTGGCTTGATAATCGGCATCGTTGGTCTTATTCTCACCGTCACCATCTCCTCGAATACTGGGCAATACGTATCCCTGTGTGTCCTCCTTTCCGGCGTATACATCTCTGCTCCTCTCACCATGGCATGGCTCAGCGGCAATACGCCCGAGCCTGGTAAGCGTGCCCTTGTTCTTGGTGTCAATGGATTCGGTAACCTCGGAGGTGTGATTGGAGCACAGTTGTACCGACAACGATACAAGCCTCACTACAAATTTCCATTCTACGTTACATTGGGTTTTCTTGCCATTGCTTTAGTCGGCTATGTGTCATATCGATTCATGCTTGCAGCAGTAAACAAGCGCAAGAGTGCGATCTTGAGTACAATGTCGGCAGAAGAGATTGAGAGCGAGAGGCTCAATGACCGCCGCTACGCCGACAAGAAGTTTACGTTCATGTACGGGCTGTGATCGTTCAAATTGACTCCAACATCGACAAGGAATAGTCGCTGGAATTAGACAAGTTACAGATAGACGAATAAATACACGATGCAGCCAAGCATCATGACTCGTTTTCCGCAACCTTCATGCTGGCAAGTTGACTCTGCAGCCCTTGTTTGCCTACCCTCATGGCCATCTCTAGTTCCCTCTCCTCATCCCTCAATCGGGCTTTGCTCGCAGCCACTTCTCGATCCCGCTTCCTCCTCTGCTCCTCCACTGCACGGTTCCTCTCTTCCAGAGCCTTCTCGCGCTTGTCCCGTGCGTCGCGCTGCTTCCGCTGCTCCTCGTCGTCTTTTGCTGCATCGGGGTCCTCAGGTGGTGGAGGTAGGTTGCTCACGTAAGCTTCGATCAGAGGATCACGAATCTGGGGCTCGAGGGATATGAACCGAATGTCGGTGAGGACCGGGTCGGGTAAGCCGGTCGATAGCGACTTGTTGTTAAGCAGGTGTGCGGGCTGGGCCTTGAGCAGAGCCGTGAGATCGGATTTGAGTTTAGACTGGGGCATTTTCAGCCGGCCAATGTGTTCTCGATACGCCTTCTCGCGATCCTTGTCGTTGATCTTGTGATCTCTCATGACGTCCTCTTTTTTATATTTTCTCCTGAACTCAGGCCAGTACAGCTTCGGCGTTGCCTTTTCTTGCAGGAATGCCATGTAAGCAATACGAGGATCCCGCTTTTCCTGCCTTTCTCGTTGCTCCTTCAATTCCGCGATCTTCTCACGCGTCCACTCGTCCCAGCAATCACGGCGTGCTTTTGTAGTGCTGAGCGCTGTATACCGCAAATCATCGATAATCTTGCCTTCCTCCAAAAGTTTCTCCCACGGACTGTAGGGGTTGATGTTGAAGTCATTCAAGAGATCCTTGAACAAATATTTCGCGTCGTCCTCGGATAATGGCACTCCCTCAGCACCTTCAGGCCATTCCTCGGCGTTGCCATCGTCATAATCGCCTGGTTCGAGGCCGTAATCGTCTCCCATTGCCTGTAGTTGTGCTGCAAAATCGGCCTCTGTAAACTCCAAGGGTGCATCTTTGTTTGCATCGGGATCTGCAGTGCGTTGCCGCTTTGATGGGTGTTCCCCGTCGCCCTCATCACCCTCGCCCTCGTCGTCCGTAACCTCGACCTCTTCATATTCGCTGTCATCGTCCAGGCCCGTCGCGGGGGCATCAGTCTTCTGCGGCGCCGCTTGCTCCTCTTGTTTATCGTCCTGCTTGGGTTCCGTGTCTTCTGGGGTTCCTCCTGTGGCTATTTGTCGAAGCCGCGCCTTGTCAAGCTCCAGAATAGCCGGCATCAGCTTCTCTGGGATGCGCCAGTAGCTGGTATTCTTGGCAGGGTTGTATACGAATCGCCTCGAGTACTTCGTATATACTAGAATCCATGGTTCGCATCCTGGGATCGGCTCTTTCCTCCTTGGTCTGTCAACAGGCTGCGGACGTGGTCGACCTTCGAAGCCTCCACGGCCACCCCCATGCCCCCCTCGTGAACTGTGTTGCCTTGGCCCGTTGTGTTCTTGATTAACTTGTGCCATATACGCATTGGCGACGTTAGGATCGGCGAGAGAGGGTATTGAGCCATAGCCGGGGTACGCAGGAGTCTGCGCGGGCTGTGGTGGTTGGACTCCTGGGCGCTTGTATGTTGATTCTTTGGTTTCGGCATTGTAGTAATATGTATGGCCTGTCGGCGCTGTGTGCTCACTCCATCCTGGAGGAAGCGGTGCCAGAGCAGCTGCCGATGGCGTATGTGTCGACCTGAGCATTTCGTTCGTCGCGTCGCAACTTATGACATCAGGTTGTTCATTCGGGAGTCGTCAGTCATAGAGCTCGATATATGGATGGTTGAAGGCGGCCTTTGTATCTTGATGAAAACGCACGAATCGGTTTCAATAATGTTTTGTGGTCGAGAGAGAGTGGTATGGTCAAGCGATAGCAAAAAGTTGACTGGTTGCCAACCTTGACAAAAAGAAATCCGAAAGAGCTTGGGCCTGGCACACAGTGGAGGATTGCTGAGGTTTGCTTACCCTGTAGCCAGCCCATTTAGCAATTACGAAAAACCATGATCTCGAGCTGATTTTACTTTAAGCATAGTGTTCTAACTACGAAAATACATACTTATGTTCCTCATCAACTGACTCTGGCGTTCAATCGCCTAGTCGTAAGCAAAGTGTTGTGCGATTTGGATCTTTCAGTTGATGACCAGCAGGATTATGAGGGGACGTATCACCACCGCAAATGGGTCAGGCTTTCGAGAGAGTCAGACTGTTTCAAAATTGGGAATTAATAGAGGTTGACAATCAAAATACGAAAACACCCATGATGATAGTTTTGTATGTATTAGCAGTCGTTGTAGACGTTTTAAAGGAAACAGGAGTTACCTACAATGTAGTCCATCTAGTGCTGTCATTTACAAGGCCCCAGAAATCCGATCGCATGATCAGGGGGTCCTCACTCCCGCTTCAGGCGAAATATTCAACCTCAGCGACGATCCGCCAACTCTTTTCTCAACAGCACCCTAAGCGCAGCTTTCCTGCGACAAGACTCCATAGCAGAGATAAACAAACTTGTATATAAGATTGCAGAAGTTCGCTTCCTTGAGTCACTTACCATAGCACATTTTGCCTCCGCCCTTCACATCCATTCATAAGCACCTTCATCAATCATGGCTCCGGCTCATAACTATGGCTCATCCAGCGGGCCCGTCTCATTTTTACAGAGGTGTTGGAAGGTAAATTACCCCTGCCAGACCTGGTATATCAAGCAAAGACTCACGGAAACAAACAGACAACTCATGCGCCTGACTACGTCGGCTTCCTCTTTCTCCTAACGGGCTGGATCTTGGTATGTACCATACCTTTCCTGAGAGTGCAGGACACCGGTTGACAGAGTCACATAGACGATCCTATTTGTCAACCCTTTTCATCGCATGTTCTTCATCAACGACCTTCAGATCTCATACCCTTTTGCGGTTCATGAGCGTGTTACTGTCTGTACGTCTAAAACCTCAAAGCTTCACCCTCCATCCCCAGAGCTGACTTGATCCATCAGTCATGAACTTTGTATACGCCCTCTTTGTCCCGTTGGGAGTTTTAATCGCCTACAACATAATCGCAAGATCCTCAGCTGCCAAGCATGAAGTCACATACCTCTCTTTCCTCATCTCTATAGTGCTCACATCCTTCGTCACTGACATCATCAAGAACGCCGTCGGCCGACCTCGCCCTGATCTGCTGGACCGTTGCAAGCCCGAAATTGGTACAAAGGCCAACACTCTTGTCACCATAGATGTCTGCACGGTAGAAGATGGCCATATTCTCCAAGAGGGCTGGCGGTCATTCCCTTCCGGTCACTCATCTTTCTCCTTTGCTGGCCTGGGATTTCTCAGTCTTTTCCTCGCTGGACAGCTACATGTCTTCCGCTACGCAGCCGGAGGCCGCGATCTTAGCCGCGCTTTGGTCTGCTTCCTGCCACTCATTGGAGCAGGTCTGATCGCCATCTCACGATGTGAGGACTACCGCCACGACGTTTACGATGTCTGCGTAGGCTCGGCCCTAGGCATGAGCGTTGCCTACTGGAGCTATCGACGTCACTTCCCCCGACTGTCCTCGCAAAAGTGCGACGAGCCCTACCCGCGACCAGGAGTTGATACCCAGCCAGGCTGGCAACGAATCACCGACGATGAGGAGGCAGCAAGAGGGACAGATGTAGGATTCGAGATGGAAAACTTGAGAGGTTCGCAACGCTGATATTGGGGACTTAGGCATAGCTTGCAGGCTTTATTGAGACGCTCTGGATAACTCTGCATTGCACGCACACCTCATTCATCGAAACGTCAAATCCATGTTCGGCAACAGTGATAGACTTGGGAGAAGCCAGGAGTTGCATCATCATTTTATGGTCATTTCATGATATTATTGTACAGGGGCAGATAAGAGTAGCCCCGCATTCCTTTCTCCCCCATCTATCAAGAATCTATTGCCTTGTTTCTCACTTTTCCTCCGTTTCCTCGTTCTTCGCCAGATCATGTTCCTTCAACAGCGCCGTGATCTCGTCAGCACTCCACAGACGGTGGTAGATCTTGCCGTCCTCGGTCTGTCCCACTGTTGCGAACTCGACTGAAGATGATATTAGCGGGGGTTCCGGTTGATTCCTTACGGTGGAACATACTCTTCTCGCTGCTCAACTTGGTTGAGTCCATTGTCTTACTGAGGACCTTAACGGCCATGCCGCAAGCCTCCTTAAGGGTGCAATCCTCCTTGTAGTCCTGCTTGAGAAGACTCTGTGCGCTTGCATTGTTGGCACCTGCACTTGTAGCCTTCCAGCCACCGTAGTTGCCAGAGGGGTTGCTGAGGTAGAGCTGGAATTGTCTTCGAGGATCCCAACCAGCATAGATGAACGAAACGCCGAAAGGTCGTAGACCACCATGCTGAGTGTAACCCTGCTTCAAATCGCAAAGTCGGCGCACGAGCTGTTCGCAAGGAATATCTTCGTTGTAGGTAAGGAGGTACCGCTGAGCAGCTTGTCGGGCGTAGTTGATAAGGATGTTGGCATCGGCGGTCATTCCAGCAACGGCACAGATCATGTTGCTATATACAGAAAAGCACAGGTTAGCCAGGTGGTTCTAATGAGACAAGTTCTATCCCATGGGTATGCGCACTCATTCAAGATGTAGAGCTTCTCGGCGGAAGTGTCCTGCTCCAGCAGCTTTGAGGTGACCTTTCGCTCGGCGGCAAGGACAATGCCATCCTTGGCCAGAATACCAATGGCAGTGCCTGCGTGGGAAATAGCCTCTAGAGCATATTCAACCTGGTATAGACGGCCCTCTGGTGAGAAGATGGTTGTCTATGTTAATCGGTTAGCTTGGTGGGAGCTTGCAGGTACTGGAGCTTCGGAGGCCAACGCACTCGGGAATCGTAACGACGAGACATGATGGGCAGTTATGACGACGACAGAGATCGAATCAACGAGGCAGTAGATATCTCTGAAGGAATTACAAAAACCAGGTTAAACGAGACAAAGAACCGCTGTGATGGTGACGATCTGGTTGATGGAGTTGAGGCTGTGGATTCGTTTACGTCGGTGCAGCCGCCCAGGTCGTTACCTGTAACGGAGCTCTAGGCCGCCGCGCCGCGTTAGCTTTCTGCTGTTACTGCTCAGCACTAAGGCTGAGTGGTTGGTGCCTCAGGTGTTAGTATTGGGGGGATCCTCGAGCCAATCCAATCACCCCAGGGCAGCAAGGCTAGCCTAATTGCCATGACAATCCTAGCTCTTCCATTGCTGACCTCATGGCTTATTCCTCAGGCAAACAGCATGCCACCGTCAGGCATCAAGCACCCAGACTACTCTGTAGCTTTCCTGACGCGCCAGGGAGTAAAAAGTAGTTGGGTAAAGCGCCAGGTTTGTTAGCACTGAAACTATTCGAATATTTCTGTCTACCACTCACTATACGGTAGCTAAGTTTTCTGATACCCCAAAAAACGGGCGCGCAAAGCAAATCCCCCCAATTGAAGTGTCAAAAGGGCGAATTTATCCTGGTTCCTGCCACCATAATTCAGCCGCTGTAGGGCATGAGTGGGAAGCTAGTGCCGAAGTTTTCTACCTCCGCAACAAGCTCCTTCCCCCCCTCCCTCCAGCTTTGAAATCGTAACATTTCCCTTTTACATCATCAATCATCCCGAGTGGTGAGCATACCGACAAATCCCACAACCAGCATAAGGATACACCGCTGCCGCTCAACACTTCGCGACTCTTCAAACTTTGTGCCGAATATTGCCTTTGAAGTGTGCGCACGTCTTTCCAACCTCGGCACGCGACCCGCAACATCTTGCTGATACCGGAGAACTGCACTACTCAACACTGTCGCGCATATTTCACGAAGTCTGTAACGTCTCTCCTACGGAACAAAAGCATTCATCACGCTGAGTGCAGCTCGCAAACAACCAAGCGACATTGTTATTCATTTGGCGCACATCTAAATCCAACTGAGTGCCAGTGCTAGTGAGAACATCTCTTTGCGCCAAGACGTATAGAGATTGAGGATACAGACAAGCATCTTCGCGTGGATCTGCTGGGAAGAATCTGAAACTGTTCTTGACATAGTCGTGACTCTCAAATATCTCCCACGTAATTACCCCAATGCCTGTCTAAGGGCGAACACCATCCTGCGCTTTGTTGCAACAGTAGAAACCCCTCCAACATTACTGCGTCGCCATCCGACGTCGTTCGTTATCGGCACGCGTCTCTTCCAAAACAACCGCGCCACAAACATCTTTACACACCAATCATGTCTGGTAAGCGACTACGACTTCCCAAGTCCTCAAAGCGCCCTCAGCCTTTGGGAGATGAAGCACCCCCAGAGCGCGACGACTACCGCAAACCCAAGCCTTCCAGAGCATCAACTAACAGCGACATCTCAGGCGAAGCAGAACCCCGACGTTCGGTACGCGCCACTAAGGGCCAGCATACCAAATCATTCGACGAACTTGAGCCTGCGACTATACCCAAGAAGCGACAGACTAAGAAGACGAAGAAGGCCAGGGAGCAAGAGCAAGAGCAAGAGCAGGAACAAGAACAGGAACAGGAACAGGGGCAGGAACAGGAACAAGAGCAACAGCAAGACCAGGAAGAAGAAGAGGAGGAGGAGGAGGATGAGCTGATACGCTGTGTTTGCGGTGCCACAGAGCAGGACGAGGATTCCGGTGAAGCTTGGATCGCTTGCGAGACTTGCGGCGCATGGCAGCACAACGTCTGTGTGGGGGTAAGCTCATTCGACGATGAGATCCCGGAGCATTACTGGTGCGAACAATGCCGCCCGGACGATCACAAGGAACTCCTCGATGGTATGGCCAAGGGTGAGAAGCCCTGGGAAGCCCGGCGCAAAGCACATGAGGAGGAGGCCAAGAAGAAGAAGCGTGGTGGACGCAAAGGCAAGGGCAAGCGACATAGCGAGACCAAGGATGAAGACAAGAACAAGGCTAAGGCATCACCTGCGCCTGATACCGCCAAGGATAAGAAGGATACAAAGACCGGCAAGCGGAAAGCCCGGGAAGATTCGCATGACACTGATGGCAAGGTATGACTTCTTCCCCTCCACTTAATGACCCGGTACTGATATGATTTGCGAATTAAGTCGGCGAAGATTCGTCGCGTGTCCGATAATGGGGCTGCGCTTGTCACCGTCTCCTATACACCACCTGACGATCTAGCCAAGTCGATTGGAGACCTACCCAGTTCTCGAACAGGACCAGCGAAAGCATTGAGCAAATCTATTATTCACGTTTTAACGTCGATGCAGAAACAAGATGAACTCCAGCTTGAGGAAGGTAATACAGTCGAGTCCATGTCCGAGACCTTCGCACTTCAGATCGAGCGCGGCGTATACGACACGCATCCTGTGACAAAGGGGCAGAAGGAGTACAACCAGCAGATCAAGTCGTTAAGCTTCAACCTAAAGAACAACTCGGAGCTGTGTCATGGGCTTGTTTACAAGACTCTGTCACCTGCGACTTTGGCTATCATGACATCGGAGCAGCTTGCATCGTCCGAGATGCAGAAGCAGACTGCAGAGATGAAGGCCAAGGCGGAGAAGCAATCCATACTCTACACCTCCGAGACAGGACCTCGTGTGCGACGGACGCACAAGGGCGAGGAGGTTGTTGATGATGAAACCTTCATCAACGACTCTGCTGTACCTCTCCCACCAGGTCCTCCTCGTCGCCCAGACCCCCAGGCCGTTAAGAAGGAACCAACAGGGGGCGACAAAGCAGACCTTGCATCACACCCACAGCAGATTGACGACGAGCAACGATCACCGAGTCATCCGGACTTCGATATCACCAAGGTCTTCTCCAGCGTCAAATCCCCTACTGTATCACATAACCGTCGGCCTTCGGCTCTGGCAACCGGAGCGAATGGCCCTGGCGTGGATGCTGACGTCGACCGCATGCTCCAAGAGGAGAACGAGTCGCCCCCTTATTCGCCTACAGAGGAAACACAAGACCCGGATGTGATCTGGCGTGGCTCTCTTGCCATGAGTTCGATCGCAGACTTCTCAGCAACGGCCAAGTATATCGGTGGTGCCAACTTCGCTTCAGTAGGACCGTGGTCAAAGCTCATTCCCAAACGACTAACGGTTGCTGGACGAATCACCGAGCAGAGTGCAATCGAATATCTTTGCGGTCTTCGCTATAGCAAGACTACTGACATCATTGTCGTCTCCCTCACACCCGTATCTCCAGTTTCTCATGCTGAGTTTCACGCGCTTCTTAATTATTTCATTAGCAAGAAGCGCTATGGTGTCATTGGAGATAAGGCAATCGGCAATGTCCGAGACACATATCTTGTGCCAGTTCCTCCTGGAGAGGATAATTGTCCTGAATTCATGCTCAATCTGGTTGATAACAAGATTCCTAGGATTCGCACGGAGCCCATGTTACTAGCAGTGTTTGTTTATCACACTGACCCTGAGCAACTTAAGCAATTGAAGGATGGAGCCACCAACCAGCAAGACGCTCACGCCTTAGGATCACCAGTTTCTGCAGCTCATGCACAAAGGAGTAACTCAATAGCGTCAACTGGCCCGACATTCTCACCAGCAACCCCACAGGCACCTCAAGGAGGGTTTTCACAACAATCGTCCCCGGCTCAGTGGCAATCTACAACGCCAGTACCTATTCCTCAACCACCTTACTCTCGGCCGCCACCGCCGCCGCCAGCCGCAGCACCACAGATGTCGGACGCACACAAGCACCAGGCCCAACAGGCGGGTGTGGCCGTAGCTCAGGAACTTCTCGGACCTTGGATTACTGCGCCAACTGTGCAATTCATCCTACCCCAAGCATATCAGATGGCCCGTAGAGAGTGGGAAGTTGTTCGGAGAGTTCTGGAACGCGATCCCAAAGCCCGTGAGGATCTTCAACATCTTGGCACTCTGTTGGAGAAGGAAACCATTGCAGACAAGACGGGCGCTGTTGCGCCATGATGTCTCATTGGAGGGAAACAAACAACGATCAACGGATAACCAGCCAGTGGCGTGTAGGAGTTTAGTGACGAAGTCGTGTGGGAGGTCTCGGTTTTCTTTCTTATACTAGCTGGGCAGTATGCGCATACCCCTTGCAGAGTGATGAGGACGGACGGATCCTTGGATTCTATGACACTCTAAAGATGCGAAAGTCACGGATTAGCTTTATTTTTACATACCTTACTTGTAGTCACGACTTTCAATCAATTGTTTCTTTATACTTAAGCTGCCCATAATTCGTACTCAAATAACGTTCCAATGTGAATGCCACTCACTATTGCTGTCTAGATTGGTACAGTGGCTACAAAGTATCCTCTATGATCGTCGAAGCCTATCATGTTGTCTGCTACACTTACAATCATTCGACAAACATTTGGGCACTATTATCTGAGGCAAGAGCTATCAGCATAAATATCCTCGCGTCATCCTTATTTCTTCTTGACATCATCTTAACATAATAGCCCCCTCAACAGCCAATAGAGTATAATATTATTTATTTTTTCGACTTTAACATTTTAAGGTGCCCAGGTCTTCCATCTATCTTCTATGATATCAACAATAATAACCTTTCCGGGCAGGTCTAAACTCAATGTGTCATATCACTCGGTGCGCACGGCAACTGAGTGAACTCTAACCACTAGACTCGGGCCAGACGTCTTCCCACTCCATATCTTTCTCAAGATAGATGCCATCCTCGTGAGAATGAGCGTCCCTAATCTTCAGTGAACTATTCGTCAATATCGAGTCAGAGTCAATCATAATAATTACGCACCGATTCTCCGGATCCATCTCTTTTCTATTCCCATCAGCGCCTCGCCTAACCCTTTTGATTCGAGGTTTTGTAGGTACACGTCTTCTTTACTATGACTTTTCAGGTTGAGGTTGACGCAGCGGTTATTGATCTTTTTATATATTTATTTTATTTTCTTAGGTATTTTAAGAAATATTCTTTGACGCTCTTGTCCCGGGCGATTCGTTCGCTGTCGAGTGCAGAGCAGATACCATGCAACAGACGATGCTGCAGTAAGATAACATCACGCTTGCTCTCAGATGTGAACCCGTTGATTCCGTCAATGACTTCTTCCAAACTCTCGCCCGTGTTACCGGCCTGACCTGCGCCGATATTTGACCTCTCTTGAGTATCGGTCGCTTCATTGAGGGCTCTCACAGGGTTTCGCGAGGCATCCGCATACCGCAAACCCCACGTCTCCCTGGAAACTCTTCGACACTTTTTCTGGTGAAGAGTTTGCCATCCTCCGTTCCTTCCGATGAACTTTTGGTTCGGATGCTCGGAATTATGCGGCACAGGTTCCCCTGCATCAATTTGGATGGGCAGATGGATAGGCAGTATCAACTGTCGGAAGGGTAACACCCCTCACACTACGTTGACAGTCCCTGGTGAGTACTCAGTCCAGGACTATCGGCAGTGTCGATGGTTTGTGATGTTGGTCGTGATGTTCAATTTGGTGTTCTTAGTTCTACCTATCACGCGAGGAAATCGAACTGGTACAGTTACATCGTGAATTTTTGTTCCTTTCTTGATTTTACTCTTCTGCGGACAGACATCCGATTTGACGTTGATTAGTGTAATAATTAAGCACTAAATTACCCGATGCGTAGAGGTGGCGCAGCAGTCGATCAGAGCATATTAATGACAGCTCAGGCTATCCATAGATGGCATTACTGCCCTATTGGAATTTTCGCAAACATCAATGAGGTTTTTCCAAGGAGGCCCCGTTTTGCTTCCAGGTGCAAGCGGTGCTCCGTATAGTCTAGACGTGTTTAGCTTCATATCCTCGATATAAAGATAAGCAGTCAGATGTAGCATCATTTCTACTGGTTGGACCGATAAATGCTTTTGTCGGCCAATAGCCTGAATCATAACAAAGAATAGAATAGAGACAATTCGAATAGCTTAGAGGGCTTCTGGACAGGCGATGTTTGTAGGTGGGATCGTGGTGCCTGATTCGGTGTACGTTGTGTTGTTCAGGCAGGCAGCACTGGTAAGAAGCACTGTACAGGTTGCGCTTCCGAGCCAAGTAGAGCACTAATCACAGTGCGAGTGCCAGTACTGCACACACATTCAACATTCAACATTCACCTGCACTGCACCTTCGCTTGCAACTTGAAGTTCAGCAATCTCGGACCTCTCTCAAGCAACAAACATAACTCGAGTTAAAGAATACGTGGGGGCCTTTAAGTTTGCACTCCAGGACTACAACCACGTATTCTTCGAGTACCTCACGTCTCCACGAGAATTCTGTCTTATTCTGCACGTTCCTTCTTGAAGAGCGTGCTCGCACGTATAAGCATCGCCAATGTCAACGTTCAACGGAATCGTGACCGAATTTCCAGATATAAGAAGTGAGAGCGACCCCTTAAAAACGTTAACTGTAACTAACAGAACCTCAGTCGATTTCTTTCGTCAAAATGCTGCTGCACAACCACCACTGGCTTGTTTTCTAAGCCATGTTCATAGTGATCACCTTGCTGGTCTAGAGAGCCTGCGATCTCCATTGTGCGCACCCAGGCCCATTCTATCTAGATTATTGACTGATCAACCCAGTATCTACTGCTCGGCAGCTACTCGAGAGATCCTTCTTCGCCTTGAGCGTTACCCTTGTAGGGTCAACTATGCGAAAGGCATACTGGAAGCCAGGCAGCAAACCTTCAAGCATCTTAGCAAAGTACTGGTATATACGGCCGTCATAGGACGCAGATTCAGTGTTGACCTCGATAGAAAGCATTGCCTCTCGAAACACCCACATCCATTGAACTTCGCCCTGGGCGCTCAATTCAGGTGACGCTCTTTGACGCTAACCATTGCCCCGGTGCTGTCATGTTCTGTAAGACTGACATGTCAAGCCCATTTCAATTCTTACTAATGGAGAAAAAGTGGTAGAAGGAGATGACAGAGCGATTCTATACACTGGCGACATACGGAGTGAATCATGGTTTGTCAATGCCATATCCCGGAACCCCAACCTTGTCGAATATACGTCGGGCCTGAAGACACTTGACAAGATCTATCTCGATACATCGTTCACTGAGAATGTCCCATTTCAGACAAAAGCTCAAGGTATAGCTGAGTTACTGCGAAAAGTTTCCCAATACCCGAACGACACCATATTTCACTTCCAGGCCTGGACCTATGGATATGAGGATGTCTGGGTTGCCTTGTCTAAGGCCCTCAAGTCTAAAGTAAGTTGGTCGCATCATACGTTGGTGTACCTAACCTGTAACAACAATAGATTCACGTTGACGATTACAAACTCCGCATCTACGGCTCACTCAAGTCAATCGCCCCCGAGTCGCCGGCCTTGACTGGCCATATGTGCGGTAACACACGGCATCCAGGGTGTTTAACGTCAGAAGTCAATGTTCGCTTGCACAGTTGTGAGAAAGGAAACATGTGTGAACTAGCGCAGGAGCCCACGACTGTGTCTATCCAGCCTATAATCGCTCACCTACCTACAGGAGAGGATTTGGCTGAAGTTGGGGTCGGAGGTGGTGGAGACGACCTTCAGCGGGAAGCCGAACTGGAATACTTGGACCACGCTAGCTTGGCAGCCTTATTCAATATGTTCGTTGACTACACTACTATCATCGAAGCCGATCTAACCATTAGTCAGGACCCTCTCCTCCTCGACATCTTCGACCGATATGTCAGATGTGCTCCAAGAACTCCTGGAACAAACAGTCTCGACAGGTCGGAATATACCATTGGATTGGGATGCTGGGACTTTGAGCACGCATTCAGCCGATGAGATTATCATTATGCTTGTTGAAAGGTTGAGGAAAAATGCCAAGAACAGGCAGCATGGAGATGGGTCCGATCTGTCGAAGACGATATATTTTCCTTATTCGCGGCATTCTTCGTTACCTGAGCTGTGCCACCTTGTGGAGGCTTTCCGACCCAAAGACGTATGGCCGTGCACTGTCAGCCCGGTTGAATGGCTGAGAAATGGTAAATTTTCTGGAACGAATATCACAGAATTAGCTGAAATTGATTAGGAATTACCATCGGGTCCATGTTTGGACGACTCTGTTCTGGCAAAGTATTTGAACACGATCTCGTTATGCAAGAGTTGGCCGCTAAGCACGCATCGAGCAACGAGCATAAGCAACATGTTAGCCAGACAACCGTCGGCTCAAACCCTATACCGGGTTCACCAGTCCATGAATCACAGGATACGCAGCAGCAAAGATTACGCGACACAGAAGATAGGTTTGTGAGTCCTCTACTTGATACTCAAGAGAGTGGTTTGTATGAAGGTCCTGCAGTTGAACCAGAACATCTGCCCGAAGATTTAGACGCTCCATTTGCGGATACCTCCGTCTACCGGTTGATTGAAGCCTCCAAGGCTCAGCAAGTGAAGGGCGTTCGACATGTTTTCGAACCCTTTTCAGAGGCACCAGCTGATGTATCATGCGACGAGCCAATACCTGGCTCTTATCGCCGCAAGCGCACCTTCTCTGATGTATCCAAGGAAGAAGTTGAAGGCAGCGAGCAGGAGATGGTGGACCTAACTAAGAGGTCGCTCGATTCAAGCCAATCAGGAGAGCACTCCCTTGTTCGTCAAGACGCATACCAGCAGATGGTTCAGAACATGACTGAGGATATTTGGGTCCCTCTCCGGCTTATATCGACGAGTGATGAGTATACGGCGATGGAACAAGAGCTATGATTGAAGGCTTTATTCATTCCTTAGGCTGTGGGTCGAGGTCTTGAGCTTGGCGGACACCTTCGTCCGTCAAGCCCATGGTGTTTATGTTCATGCAACAGTGTCAGTCACCCTCTGTTTGGGCCAATGTAACATTTCTAGAAAGTTCGGCAGGCCGGTCAAACTTTCCTCTATCTCAGCCATTACCTGCAGAGACCAACTCCTCGTGTACCAGAAGTTTTTCTCTAGAGCTGCCCAGTGCACAAGGTAATGGGCTAGAAGAAGAAGGGCATGGGGCCTATGTGTAGCAAGGTCAAAAAGCACGCTATCGTGGAGAGTATATAACCAAAACTGTGCTGCTCCTACTTCTGCGTACAGTCCAGCGGCAGCAAAAAGCCGAGCAGAAGTTTCGAGGCCGTCCAAGGCCGATGCATAATGCTGAAGACCGCTGGCAGGAATGTCAGCTTCCTGGAATGCCCGAAGCCTTTGGTACGCAGCCCAAGTATCTGTGGGTAGAGCTGACTTTTCGAGGGAGGGATAACTGTATCTTGGGTTAGCTCTGTGTTGGTATTAGGGCAGAGAGAGGCCGGGTGTACGCACCTTTCTGCCTCCTTATCGGGATCAAGGGTCCATATTCCGAAGACAACAGGTGCGAATTCGGTTCTGACGATGCGTCTCAGGGCTGGCTCTAAAGTTGTCTTGATACCTCTCAGAAGCCCAGCCAACTCGATAAAGTTTTTGATGGGTTCTTCCAGTATACGGTTATTCATACGCAAAGGAAGGGTCAACATGTGGAATACCACAACGGTCGCAAAGCCAAAAACTGGCATCCAGTTGGAGAGTTGGAAATTCTGGAGACAGCGGCGATAACCCTCAGAGCCAAGGGTTTGGTGATAGTCAGCCAATGGCAGATATGTCTTGCGGCTGGCAGGGACTAAATAGGCTTTGTGAGCGGCGGCCATGGCAAGAACGCCATGCATTACGAAGGGGTCCTGATAACCCAATCGAGGAAGTGCAACAGTCCAGACGTATGTCAGATCTCTGCGGATGGATAGGGTTTCGGCGGTCATGGTGCAATAATGATGCATGAGCTCGCAGTCGTGGGCCCAGAGCTCGTGTGGAGGGAAGGGGGCAATCTTGTCTGTGGGACTGGGTTGATGGAAGTTGTAAGACGGATCAGGGGAGTCGTCTAGATCAGGATTGTCTAAGGATCCTGGAGTTGAAGGGGCCAAGTTGGGGAACCGCGCTGAAGGGGCATCGCTGCCGCTGTCAACGGAAGAGGCGGCAAAGTTGGTAGAGGGTTGTGATGAGAGACTGCAAGGTACGCCATGTCTTGCGCAATGGAAACAGGCTGGTCGGGCTTCATCGCACTACTGGCGTTAGCTGTTAGACTGTTACATGTTCTATCATATGATAGGCGAATGTCATGATGCCATGAATCAGTATTCTAAGTATAAATTTAGCTAAGGGACTAACCTTAACTTTGCGTCGCTTACAGTTCAAGCAGCCTGTGCGAGACTTGGTATGAGTTCTTCGAGAAGACATTTTGTGATTGGTTTGGTAACCCGCGGGTTCGGATCAGAGAACAAACATGAAGGCGAAGACGAATGGAAAGTGAAGAACAGAAAGAACAGTTGACTCAGAAAAGTGCTTTTCACATGGACTCGGGAATCCGGGGGAGTGCCAGGCGAGGAAGCCGAAGGAATACTCGGATCCACGTCCTCGGAACGCGTACTCGGATCTACTAGTCCTCTTTGGGGAACAAAACGCATGCCAAAACCTTGTGGATGGAGACATGAGCCTCATTCTTTGCCCACTAGCGTTTATATCGACCAATGTGGGATGACGAGTGAGTTCCTAGATAGAGGCCTCATTTTGGTGGGTACTGACGGCTCCTGGCGGGCACTCGACGGCATACGCGTGTTTGAGAAACGGAATACGAGATTTACGAGCTTTATCTTTAGATGAATACGCGGAGAATGTGTACGGCTTCGATAAGGGGTTCGTTTTACTTGGCTGTGGTTAATGTAGCTTGTTTATAAAGAAGCCATAAACCATGGCTCGAAGTTGGTTGTGTTATTTTATTCCACTTCAAGGTGTCCTGGAGAGTGTTCAGCGGTTCTAGATCTGATTTGTTTGTAACTTTACTTCTTCGCACATTGCATTGTCATTTTACTTTGAGTTTATTTGGCTTCTTATCGTGGTATTTTTGGCCCCGAAACGATAGACGCCGATATGAACTGCAACCCCAACTACGAAGATGCCGTGTGGGCTTTCTACCGCTTCGTACCTTCAAAAGAGGCCAACATCGTTTTTGTGGTGCTCTTTGCGATGACGACTCTCCTACACGTATTCCAACTCTGGCGAACACGAACGTGGTATCTGATACCGTTGGTTATAGGCGGAGTCTGTACGTTTACGTCTGATATCAATGGCAGTCGGCGACAGGCACTAATACATGGATCGCAGGTGAGGTCATTGGATACATCGGCCGAGTTCTGAACACAAACCAGGAACCTGGATGCTGGACGATGGGACCGTATATCATGCAGAGCGTCCTGATTCTCATTGCGCCCGCGCTCTTTGCTGCTTCGATTTACATGATTCTCGGTCGGATCATTCTCTTGACCGAGGGTGAGCACCACTCGTTGATCCGACGGAAGTGGCTTACCAAGATCTTTGTGTTTGGCGATGTGGCATCGTTTATGCTTCAGTCATCTGGTATGATGTGACATGACATGGCATGACATGACTTGACATGACTTGAGTGGGAGAGTGCTGACGGGTCTTGCAGGTGGCGGTCTCATGGCCGTTGCAGATATGAGCAAGATGGGCGAAAAGATCATCGTGGGTGGCCTGTTCGTCCAACTCTTCTTCTTCGGCTGCTTCATCGTAGTCAGCGCCATCTTCCACCGGCGAATGCGCATCGCCCCAACGGGCAAGTCACTCGACTCCAGCGTGCGATGGCAGACGTATCTCGCAACACTCTACATCACGGGCATCCTCATCTGGGTGCGGAGTCTCTTCCGCGTGGTCGAGTTCATCGAGGGAAACGACGGGCACTTGATGCGCAGCGAGGTATGGGTGTTTGTGTTCGACGGCATGTTGATGCTCCTGGTGCTGGTCTGGATGAACTGGTTCCATCCTGGTGAGATTGGCTTGTTGATCAGAGGGGAGTGTGCGATTACGAACGGGTTTGAGTTGGTCAAGGGGCGGCGGAAGAGGCTTGATGCGATGGAGAGGCTATCTTCTTAGATAATATTGTTGAGGAAGATGATATCGAGGCTGCAGTAAGCCAAAGTGGGTACAGCTGGTAACCCCTGCCATCACTGAATCCTTGATCTGAGACACTCGGGATGACTGCAATGAGTAACCAGTCTAACCAGAATCAAAGCGATAGCATTAGCGTTCACGTCACTTTGGGGGGTTTTGAGGGCATTCGCTATTGGACTGTCATCTTTCTATTTCTCTTCTTTTCATTGTCTTACCTGCAATTGAGACTCATCATGACTGTCTTGGCTGACGTTGTAGCGGAAGTCACCTTCGCACGCTTCGTCATCTACGGATCCCTCTTTCTGCTCGTCTCCTTCATCGCCGACACGCTCACCCAGCCTCGCTACCCCCCGCAGATTCCAGTCCTTGGCCACGACTCGCGGAAATGGTTCTCCAGCATCCGCAATAGTATCGCGTATTTCACGCAGCACCAGGATTGGATGGGCGAGGGCTATGAGAAGGTAGCGCTCCTCTATTCACTCGTTACCCGTGACGCGCAGGTCTAATCAAGAACAACCAGTATGGCAAGAATGGCCTTGCTTTTATCGCGCCTGCGCCTATCTCGCGTCCGCCTGACGTTATCCTTCCCCGATCACAGATCGCCTGGATGATGGATCAGCCCGACCGTGTGCTCTCAGCTTCTCACGCCCATAACAAGATCCTGCACACAGAGTACAACTTTCTCGGCTACGATCTCGGCGAGGAGCCCTTCCCCAATCGCGTCATCCATAAGTATCTGGCTCGTCACTTGCCAGCGCTTGTCCCAGACGTTGAAGACGAGGTCAATGGTTCTGTTGAGGATGCGTTGGAGACTCTAATGAAGGCGGCTGCTGAGAAAGACGCCAACAATGTCGATGCTGAGGGATATGCCAAGGTCAACATCTGGAATCTCTGGCTTGCTATTGCTCCGCGCGTCACAAACCGTCTTCTCGTTGGCGAACCGATATGTCGTGATCCCGTCTTCATACAATCCATGATCAGCTTCACCAACGATGTTGTGCGGACTAGCTTTTTGCTCCACGCATTTCCTCAAGTTCTTCATCCGATTGTCGGTCGTCTATTTACCATCCCAAATTATCTCCATTGGCGTGCAGCCTCCCGTCGTGTACTACCCATCATCAAAAAGCGTCTGGAGGACATGCAGCGTAAAGCGACTGGTGACCCTGAGATGAAGAGCTGGACGCCCCCTGAGGACTTTATCACGTGGGACATTCGCCTTGCAATGGCAGAGGGCAATACTTCTGAGCTGGATCCTGTGCTTATTTCGAAGCGTCTATTGCCCATCAACTTTGCAGCTATTCATACAACCGTCTTGACAGGCCAGTCCTGGATGCTGGATTTCCTATCCACTCCGCCCTCTGCAAATGCCCTGGACACCCTCCGCGACGAGATTCTAGCCCACAAGCCAAGTCAAGGTCCCTGGACAAAACAAGGCCTCGCTTCCCTCACGCGCCTCGACTCATCCATCCGCGAGTCTCAGCGGCTGAGTAACTTCGCCGCCAACCTCGTTGAGCGACAGGTCATTGCACCAGAAGGTCTTCGACACCCGGACTACGGATGGACGTTGCCGCGCGGCTCCTTCGTAACGGTTAATCTACAGGGAACGCATCACGATGAGGACATTTACACGGGTGCGATGAGCTACGATCCGTGGCGGTTTTCAAGGGTTAGGGAAGAGTGGGATGCGAAGACGCCGGAGCAGAAGATGGAGAAGGAGGAGGAGGGTAAGAAGGCTCGCGGGCTGGGAATGGTGACGACGAGCGATGCTCACTTAGCGTTTGGCCATGGTCGACACGCGTGGTAAGTTCCGACTTGGTTCACAAGTGAGTTACAATATGTTAATGTCTGTACAGTCCTGGGAGATTCTTCGTGGCTCATGAGCTCAAACTCATCATGGCTTCCTTGCTGCTCAACTACGATATCAAAATGCTCGATAAACGCCCCAAACCCCAATGGTTGGGAGCAACAATTATCCCACCCTTGGACGCATGCATCGAGATTCGACGAAAGAAATCCTCCTGATCGATTCAGCTCTCTTCATTTCCTATCTATATCCCCCGTGGGCTTCGCCGTTATTCAGAGCCACTCCATTTCTCTTATCATCCATCAACCTTGTCAACGCTTTCACCAATTTCTCGACAGCGCTTTCTGACGTCTGGTGATGAAAGACAAGTCTAGCCATAAGAAAGACTGAGATACCATCCTGAGCGCAATACTCCACAAACGCCGCGGGTGGAATGTCAGCAGCCTCAAGATCGAGTATGATCATGTTGGTCTGCACAGGAAGTGCGAATTTATATCCCGCGGCTTCGAGCCTTGTAGCAGCTGACTTTGTCATCGCGTGAACCGACGGAAACTTTGGGATGCTATACTCGAGAGCTACCAGAGCTGCAGCAGCCATCATGCCCGGCTGCCGGGTTCCTCCTCCCAGCATCTTCCTGAACCACTTGGCCCGCTCAATGAAGGGCTTCTTACCAAGGATGACACTGCCCATCGGCGCACCGATGCCCTTGGCGAGACAGATGGAAATACTGTCGAAACAGGCTGCGTAGGCTTTGAGATCAACGCCTTCTCCAATCACGCCGTCAAAGACGCGGGCACCGTCGAGATGCATGGCGATGGGTTTGTGGCCTTCTGGGACAGGGAATGAGCGGACGTAACTGGAGATAGCTTGTGCATCCGCAAGGGGCAGAATTGTGCCAGAGAGTGTATTCTCAAGAGATACAACCCTCGTAGGCGGAAAATGAACTGTCATGGTCAGCCAGCTTCTATCACACATATTTGAGCGAAAAACATACTGTTCCCATCAGGAATGATGTTCTTCTTGACATCCTCCAACGCCAGATGCACCCCATTCCTCGCATGCACCGTCGTAGCACTCGCCTGGGAAATCACCGGCAAAGCCCCAGACTCCCAATAATGCACATGAGCGCGATGATCCAACAGCACACTATGCGGCGGCTGTGTAAGATGCGTTCTCAGGCAGATCTGGTTCCCCTGCGTGCCCGACACAGCCCAGAGCGCTGCCTCCATACCCGTCATTTCCAGAAGGCGTGCTTCGAGGGCTTTGACCGAAGGGTCGCCTTCTGGGTCGTAGATGTCGTCGTTGACGGAGGCTTCGAGGATGGATGTCATCATCTCCTCAATGGGGACGGTCACGACATCTGAGCGGAAGTCGCGAGAGGCTTTCTCGCGGTTGGCGAGGAGTTTGGATTGGACTTTGGGTGTGAAAGGGGATTCAGAGGGTTCGATGAGGCTGGGCATTGTGAGGGGATTGTGCTGGGAGGTTCTTGGTGGGAGTTTGGGTTGATGGCTGAACTGTCTTGCCGGTATGCCTGGCTCTTTATATCCTCCTTAAAGATCCGTCGAGTCTGCATATAGAGGCGACCCCGCAGAATGAGGGGAAATACGAGCCATTGATTGCTTTACATCTGTTATCTCTGGTGATATGTTGATCTGATCATGAGTTTCCCGCGGGGATCTATCAGGCTCGGCACTACTAGATTGTGGATCGTGTATACTCAGCCTAGCCCATCATATAGAGTATGCCGTTGTACACAAGACGCCTGCTTCCATACAAACCGGTTCTGTCTTGCTAAATCCGTTAATCCGAATCTACTAACCATCTGATAAAACGCCTCTGTCAAAGTTCCCCTGTTACTTCGGATCACGCACTAATACACGTTGAATACATACCTAGTTTATCAGTCGGAGAATCCCCAGCGTTCAAGTCCGCGGCCAGGTCCCAGTCTCCCGCGGTTGCGCGGCTTCAACGCCCAACATCAGACAAGCCCATCATCAATGCCTTTACCGGCAAGTTGGTGGATACTCATACTTCCAAAGTTAGGCTCATCACTTTAGTCATGATAGATTTTGTGAGGTATGTTGGCTCAGACATATCGATTTAAGAGATTAGTTTAGTTATAGTGCGAATAGTACTTTTGGTAGTCATAAAGATACAATAGCCATGGTCTACAAATCTTGAGCGACCGTAACTCAAGAACGCTCATAATCCGTATACTACAGATCAAACCCCAACCCATCAGTGTTGCCCAGGAAGATACCGCCGCTCTGGCCCTCCTTCAGAAGAGCACCGATATCCACTCTTCCACCCGTGATATACCTCTCACTGACACCCAAGTTCACTCTCCTGCTCAACTCTTCTCTCAACTGCGCCTTCAGAGCACCCATCTCGGCCTTGGTAAGTCCCTTGGCTTCCTGCTCCTTTCTTCTTCGTCCACCACCACGGCTGCCTATTCCACCGCTTGCGTTGACAGCATCGAGGTCCTCAGAATCGTACTCCACTCCAAGCTCATCAGCTGCATTTCGCAGCCATGTATCGTCGCTGTGAGCCTTCTCCTTGGCGAGAATTGTATCGGCAATCTTTTTGGCCAGGGTCACGCGAGGCTTGAGGCGTGAAACCATCTTGTGGTCGATGAGCAGAGTTTGGATGAAGTGCTCCCTCTTGGTGCCGGCGCTGCGCTTAGCATGTACTTTAGCTGCAAGACGGCGTGTCGGGAGAACCTCATCGGGTGAGCAGAGAATTACACTGATACCACTGGATTCGCCACGAGCTGTACGACCAGATCGATGAATGTAAGTGTCCGCAGATCGGGGAACGTGATAGTGCAGGACTTGGTCGACCTGCTTGATATCAAGACCACGAGCAGCAACATCCGTCGCAATAAGAATGGAGTTGCGAGCGGCAGTGAAGCGCTCAAGGGAGCGATGACGCGCCTTTTGAGCCATCTGAGAGTGCAAGGGGAGGGCGGTGAGGTTAAGGTTTGTAAGTAGTGGTGTAAGACGGCGCACAGCAGAGATAGAATTGGTGAAGACGAGAGTACGGCGACCAGGGTTGAGAAGAAGGACACTGTAAAGGTAAAGATCCTGGAACATATTAGTATCGCGGGTCTGTTTATGCTACGCGGTAAACTCACCTTTTCCATAGCACCACACTCAATCAGTCCCTCCTTCAAACCTGAAGCCATCTGACTGACCGGGTCAACGTCGATGAACTTGGGCTCGCCCCTGAACTTGAGACACTTCATCAGATACGCCATCTTCTCGTCGTCACTTCCTGTGGATTTGCCCTTGCCAGCCAGCTTGGTCTGGAGGTCTTTGTCGAAAGTAGCTGAGAAGACCAGTGTCTGTCGTGTGTTGCCCTCGTTGTCTTGGGCTTCGTCATCGTCCTCCTCGTCTGAGCTTTCAGCATCATCGCCAGGGCTCTTTCCATCAAGAGCACCAATAATGTCTTCAGCCTCCTTGAACTGTCCAACCTTGAACAGTCGATCCGCTTCATCAACCACAAGGAACTTGATCTTGGCGAACTTGCTTTGCAGCGCTCTGTCTCCGCTGAGGACCTCCCATAGACGACCGGGGGTACCAATAACGATATCAGCTTTCTCAAGTTGTCGCTGCTGCTTCTGAATACTGAGGCCGCCAGTCACGACACACACGTATGGCGCGCTAGGAAGTCCTTCGCAAAGAGCCTTGAGATGGTCTCCCAACTGCTTAGCCAACTCTCGTGTGGGGGAGAGCACCACAGCCATGGGACCAGTCCTCTTGACGCCCTGCTCCTGCAACTCCAGCCACCGCTCAACCATGGGGATACCGAATGCAAGCGTCTTTCCGGAACCTGTCTGCGCCTTGCCGATAACGTCCCCACCGGCCACGATCTCGGGAATCGTCTTCTGCTGGATCTTAGTCGGCTTGGTAAACTTGAGTCTGGCAATGGCCGAAATGATCTGAGGCGATAAGTTCAGAGGAACCCAGGCCGCCATGTCGAGCTCTTCTTGGTCTGCGAGTTCACTCCCATCGGCCAACGCGCCGAACGTGTTCCCCCCGTGTGCAGAGGACTTTTGTACGACTTTCGAGGCCTTGACCAGCTGCTCGTCTTGCTTGTTGTTGGTACTGTTCTTCCCATCCAGTTTGTTCTTGCTTTTGTCCTGTTTTTGCTGCTTTTTGCTCTTTTCTTGCTCTGCTTTCGCTGGCCCTTCTTTTGTCCCAGTCTTGCCTTTATTCTTCCCTTGAGGTTTCTCGCTCTCCACGCCAGCTTGACCACTGCCAGTTTCGCCGGAATCGATATCCCCGACCTCCACAGAGTCGTCGCCAAACCCTTCAAAAGACTGGTCCCCATCGATAAATTCCTGTTGGGGGTCGACTATCTTGTTGTTCTCGCCGGCTACCAGGAATTGCACTCGACTACCATCCTTGACCACGTCCACGCCCTCAATCACCTCGAGTCCTCCAAAGTCCTCTCCTACTGATGCCCAAGCGAGCGATGTAGTGTCGACAGTTCGGCGCGGTTCCTTTCCGCTCTTCTTCTTGGAGTTTGTCGGCTTGGAGATGTTCTTTGATCGTTTCGAGGCAGGGCCGCTTGCGGTCGGAAGCTTGCGCTTCTTTGACGGGGGAACCATTGAGTAAATAGAAGGCGCCTGTCGCTTCCTCCTGTGTCGTCGTCCGTTGTTTCCGCTGGTCGAGTTGGATCTTGAAATCTGTAAGAAGGTCCCCAGTTTTTTATTTTGCCAACTTTTTCTTACTTATCGCTATCGGCAAAAGTTGATGCCGATCCACCGACACCACCCCCCACAGTCAACACGTCCTACCCCCGGGGGACCTTTGATCAAATACTGTCAGCGTCGAAGCCAGGCAAGCAAAACCGAGCGGTATCTTCCCATTCGAGCTACCTCTAGTTACTGCAAAGTTTCTCGAGAAGTGTTGCAGTGAAGTCAATTAAACTTCAGACAAGTACTTCTCTAAATAACAACAAAAATCATTCAACCACTTTCACATCAAATGCTATAGAACCTAAAAATGTAAAACTAAGGAAATATCTTTCTTTTGCCGTTTAGGAACCCAATAAATATGTAAGCCATAATAATGCTGTTGTAACACTCCCCATAACTTGTCATCCATTCTCTCGTCCCAGGTCTTCTCCTTTCAATGCCAAAATCCACAAATAATTACATGCGTTTTTTCGTGTTGTACAATTCACTTATCCTAGACCAGCGCTCTATCAATGCGCTCCACGTGCTCGCTTGGCTCCTCCGCCAACCTCCGAGTCACCTCGTGGGCGTTTGTTGCCGGGCTGGAAATCGTTGGCGCCCGGGTTCATACCACCGCGTCCACCCCCTCGTCCTCCTCGTCCTCCTCGACCAGCATGGCCATGTCCGCCCTCTTGAGTGCCACTGGCTGCACGCTGGCCTGGAGGCACATAAGCTCCACCCCTTCCACGCCCGCCACCACGAGGCATGGGGATGCCAGATCGTACTGGCTGTTGGTTCTGTTGCTGATTCTGCTGCTGAGGTTGTTGCTGCTGAGGCGCTTGTGTCTGCGTCTGGTTTTCCTTGGCAGTGGGAGCCGCACCACCTTCGCTCTTAGCAGCGAAGGGGTTTGGTGCAGCAGCTGCCGTAGCATTGGCAGGAACAGCAAAGGGGTTGTTGTTGCTGTTCTTGGCACCAGGAATTCCGCTTGATGCTGGGGCCGCAGCTTGTGTTGGCTTAGCCCCAGTTGCTGCCGATGCTGGAGTTGCTGCTGGTGTGGCTTTGGCACCCTTGACACCCTTGGCACCTGTCGCAGGTGTTGCGGGCGATGGAGATGGGGGCACGCCGGCCACTGAACCCTGCCTGGCCGGAGTAGGTTTTGCTACAGCCGGCGTAGGAGGAGGAGCCTGTGCTGTTTTGGCCACCTCCCAAACTTCCACAACGGGCTTCTGAGGTGTCTCAGAAGCCGCCTTCTCAACTACGCCGATCTTGGCAGTAGCAGCTCTCAGTTTGTTCTCGGCCATGTTGATTCGCAGAGTAGATTTCTTAGACTCCATAAGCTGGGCTTGATCTCTTGCTGAGGAAATCTTGGCTTCGTACTCGGTCTTCAAGTTCGACTCCAACTCTGTCTTCAATTTGGAACTTTCCACCTCGAGCTTCTTCTTGATATTAGCTGCAACAATGTTCTTAACCGTAGGATTAGTGGCAAGGAATTGGCGGATGCCAGCATCATCAAGCTGGGACAGGTCGCTTGGTCCAACAGACGCAGGTGTTGGAGGTACGCCAGAGGCTTCAGCCTTGGCAGGCGTCGATGGAGGCTGATCCGTTGGCTCAGTCTTGGGAGCACCTGCGGTCGGTTTGGCGGTGGGGTTCTCGGCCAGCCAAATCTGCTTCTCTTGCTCGAACTTAAGCTTGAGATCCTCATCCTTCTTCTTGAACTCCTCCTCCATTCTGTGTCGGCTCTCCTTCAGCTTGTTGTTCAGAGTGTCCCGCATTCTGTCGGAGCGTTCTTTGATAGTACTTTGAATCTTGGCCTCAACCTCGTTGGCCTTATGTTCATACTCGGCTGCCTTGGCTTCAGCAGCAGCGATCCTCTCTTCCAAAGCCTTCTTCTCCTCATCAGAGATGCCAGCAGAGGGCTTCTCGGTTGCCTCGGCAGTTGCAGACTCGGCAGGGGCTTGCTCGGCGGTATGGACGGCAGCGTTGGGTGCAGCCTGTGCGGCTTGAGCAGCGGCCTCGGTTGCTTCCTGAAGTTTCTTGACTACCTCATCTCGCTCAGAGATAGCAGTCTGCAGTTCAGTGCGGAGAGACTCCAGCTGTTGCTCAGCGCCTTGCTTCTGCCCGTTAATTGCGTCGAGTTCCTTGCGAGCATCAGCCAGCTGCTGCTCAAGTTGGGTAACGACCTCAGAAGAAGCTGAGGCCTCAGCCGGCTGGGCAGGAGTGGAGGCGGACTGAGCAGACTGGGCCTGTTCGCGTAGTTGCTCGACCTCTTTCTGGAAGTTCTGAATCTGTTGTTCAAACTCAGACTTCTGGTTCCTGGACTCATCCACCTCTTTCTTGACGCCCTCCAGCTCGGCATTGACCTTGTCCAAGCTCTCTTGAACTTGGTTGGCACGCTGAATCGCCTCATTCTTCTCTCCTGTAAGCTTTCTTGATCGCTCCTTGGCCTGTTCAACAATCTTGGCACGCGTTGCGGTCCAGTTGCTTCGTTCGGTTTCCATGCTGGCCTCCAGCTCGGTAAGCTTAGCCTTCAAAGGCTCCTCGCCCTGCTTCAATGCATCTCGTTCCGACTCCAATTCAGTGATCTTCTCCTTAAGCTGCTCCATCTCAGCGGGGTCGACTCGTCCGTACTTGGTGAGAATGCCCTCAGTGCGCTTCTGCCATCGATCACGGTCCTCCTGGATTTGCTTGATTTCATCCTCAAGGAAAGACTTCTGAGTCTTGAGGGTATCAATTTCGGCCTCCAAGGGGTGGATTCGTGCCTCCATCTCCTCAATCTTCTTGTTCTTCTCACCGATCTGATCCTTGAGTTGCTGGTTCTCATTTCGCAGTGTCATACTGCTTTCACGATAGATGTTGAGCTCGTTCAGCTTCTCCATCAGGTCCTGGTGGGTCATCGACGTTCGGCCGCTCTGAGCAGTCTGTGTGCGCTCTTGGTCGAGCTTGAGGCGTGCCTCATCGAGCTGAGACTGCGTATACTCGAGTTGCTGCTGAAGTCGCTTGGATTCTTGAGCCTTAAGATCATACTGAACCTCGAGGATTTCCTTCTCTCGTCGAAGGTAGCTGTTGAGTTCACGGAGACCTTCGGTGGCGTCTCCCAAAGGAACGGGTGACATCCTCTCATCTTCATCCTCCTTGTCACCTCGCTTCTGCTGGAGCGCGGCGACCTGCGCAGTCAAACCCTCCAGCTGCTCGTGAAGAATCTTGTTCTGCGAGTTAACATCCTCCCGGCGAGTCTTGAGTTCCGCCATCTCCCGCTCCAGTTGTTGTTGTCTTTCCTCCCATGAGCTTTCACTTTGGGCAAGGGTAACTTTGGCAGAGTCCGCTTCCGATTTCAGCGATGCGGCTTCACTCTTGAGTGCATTGTGCTCGGTTCGCAGCTGCTGGACAAGCTTGGCTGCCTCGGCATGCTTCACAAGCTCTTGCTCGTAATCCTGCTGGGCCTTGGAAGCGATTTCAGCTTGAGCACGGAGATCCTGCTGATGGTAACGAGTGGCCTCTAAGTGCCTTGCGCTCTCCTCCTTTAGTCGGTTCACCTCCTCCTGTAAGATCGACTTCTCATCCTCGTATCGTCGTGCAACTTCACCCTGGGAATCACGTAGGCTGGACAGCTCGGTGTTAGAACGAGAGAGTTCCGCAGACAAATCCTCAGCACGCTGGCCAAGCTCCTTGATCTTGGCATCCTTCTCCTCAATGAGCGCTTCCATCTCCTGTCGGTACTGCTCCTGTGATCCTCGCAAGTCTTCGAGGGCTTCCTCGTTAGCCTGGCTAAGCTCCTTGAACTGTTCGGCCTGAGCCTTCGCGTTCTCAAGGTGAGTGTTGGCCATATCCAGATCTCGCTTGAGGTCGGAGATTTCAACATTGAGCTCCTGAATCTCATTCTCCATTTGCTGTTGTTGTTCGCTGACCTCTATAGTTCCAGGGCGGGGAGTAGGCCGAGGCTGGAGTCGCCCGGCTCGTTCTTCGGCGTTTCGCACCTCGACCGTCAACTCGTCGACACGAGCCTGGAGATGATCTCTGCTCGTCTTGACGGCAACATGCTCCTCACGAATCTGGCTCAAGCTCGTCATGAGCTCGTCGATTCGCTTCTGTGATTCCTTCGACTCGTACTCCTTCCTGAGTTGCAGTTTCTTGGTTTCCTCCGCTTCGTAGTTAAGCTTTCTCTGAGCGTCGCTGAGTTCCTGCTCGAGGCTTTCAATCTTAGCCTGCGCTTTGCGTCGCGACTCGGAATCGGCCATGTTACGCTCATTCTCGATGGATTGTTGGGTTGCGAGTAGGTTGTTAAGGCGGTTCTTTTCCTCAATCAGGTTCTCGTTATCCTTACTCAGCCTGTCCTGGATGTCTTTCCAGAGCTTTTTCTCAGCCTTGAGGTTGGCGGTCTCATTGCGAACACTATCCAGTAAGCCCTTAGCTTCGATAAGCTCTTCGGCCACCTGTTGCGTTCGGATGTCCTGTTTAGCAGCGGTCTCGGACAAGATCTGGCTTCGCTTCTGAAGCTCATGGTTCTCGTTTTGAAGTGCAACAAAGTTGGCGTGTAGCATTTCTCGTCTCTCAGATTCAAGTCGGACTTCGCCATGGAGTTTCACCCTGTCGGTCTGCAGCGTGTTTCGCTCGGCTGAAAGAGCATCAATCTGGTCACGCATATCCTTGCGAACTCCGTCCTGGGCGTCACGGTAGCTGTCATACTCAGACTGGAGCTTGCGCAAGGCCTCATTGAGAGCCTCGGTCTGTTCAGTCGCCTCGATACTAGCCAAAGGCAATCGCTCGCCACCAGCAATAGAGTTTCGCATCAGAGATGCTTCATCTCCGTGTACACCTCGTTGTTGCAAGAGCCTTCGGAACATGTCGCGCTCCGTCTTGTAGCTTTCCATCGTCTTCTTGATCGACCTTGTCTCCTCAATCATGTGATCCAGCTCCTGCTGAAGCTTCTGGACCATGTCGTGATCTTGCTTGGCTTGGTGCTTCTCAGCAAGTGCCTCTTCGCTTTCAAGTTGATCAGCAAGTTCGCGGGTAATGCGCAGCAGTTCCTCGTTCTTAGCTTGTAGAGACTGTATGTCCTTGAAAACCACCAACTTCTGGGTAATGAATTGGTGTGTGTCGGACATATCTGACAAGGCCTCCTCGGAAATCTCTCCCTTCTGTAGTTGCTGTAGGCGGAAGGTTTCCTCTTCGGTAAGTTGGTCCATACCCTTCTCCATGGCGTGAATCTGGAACAAAAGCATGTTGATCTGAGTACCAAGGTCACGTAATTGAGTGCGCAGGATGTTAGTCTCAGACTGCGCTGTTGCAAGTGCACCTTCAGCCTTTCTAGCCGCTCGTCTGGCACTATCGCGCTCTTCAAAGCTCTGCTGCGACAGCTCCGACATGCGGGTGATTTCTTCTCGGAGCGTCTCAGCCTCGGACTGAAGCTCCTGCATCTCAGGAGCCTTTGCCTCCAAAGCGGACATCATGTTATCCAGTTCCTCGGAGAGCTGCTGGTTGCGACGTCGCTCGGTGGCCAGCTGGCCCTTGACTTGGTATAGCTGATCAAGAGCCTGCGTGGCGGTAATCGCGCCCTTGCCTCTTATAGACCCAGGCGTTGCAAAAGGGGAAGAGGGTCGCATTAGAGCACCGTTGGCACGGGGAGTCTGTGGTGCAGACTCGGGTGGGGGTGCCTGCTGCTCCATGCGCACCTGGAGCTCATCGATTTCGGCTTGGAGCTGGTTGATTCGCTCCTCCATCTGTGCAGAGTTCTCTCGTTCTTGCTCAAGCTCGGCTCGAACGCGTCGGAGTTCATTTTCGTAGTTGTCCCTAAGTCGCTCCTTCTCGGCCTCGAGGTCGCGCACTCTTTCTTGATGTTTCTTGCTCAGCGAATCAGACATCTCAACCAAGCGCTTTTGGGCCTCAAGTTCATGTTTGTAGCTCTCGATCGTGGATGCGTAGCTTCCCTCCTGGTTCTGAACCTTTACCAAAGCTTCGTCTGCCCTGGCTTGCATAGCATTGAGGCGGTCACGGAGCTGCTGTTCAGTTCGCTTCATAGTATCCATTTGAGATTGAATGTCTTCGTTTTGTCGTTGTAGCTCAGCAATACGAGCACCCTTTTCCTTTCGGTACTTGAGGCCCTCCTCGCTCTTGGTCTTGAGTTCGTTCTCTAGCCATTCGCTGTTCTTTCGGGCGAGGTCGAGCTGCTGCTGGAGTGATTCTTCTCGGTACTTGGCGCTGTTGAGCTGGCCTCGCGCATTCTGCTCCGATTGCTGGAGAGCTGTGATTTCGCGGGAGAGCTCGACATTTCGCTGGTGCTGCTTGGTGAGTTCTTCGGTGATGGTCTGGTCACGCTTGTTGTTGGATTCGATGATGCTCAGGTTGGTTCGGTTCGATGACTGAAGAGTCTCGATCTTGTCATTGAGAGCCTTGATCTCGGCATCGTAGTCAGATTTCTTAGCTTTGAGGACTTGAAGTTCGTTCTCGACAGATTGTCGCTTCGTTTCTGTTGTGAAAAGAAATGTCAACAATCATGAAGCCTCATGTCGCGCACCTCACTGATACATACCTTCGTCCTGTAGTAGCTGCCTAACCTCTTCAACATCTTTGAGGGCCTTATCCGCAGTAGCCTTGAAAGTTTGCGATCGCGTTTCAGAACTGCGCACCGCGTTCTCAAGCTCAATATCGGTCTGAAGCTTTTCGGCGTACAGGGTGTCGAACTCGTGGGCTTTGGCTGCAACAGCCTGCAAAATGATGTTAACGAGATCAACGGTTGGCTCTTTTATCAGAGACGCGATGACAGGCTGATCGAGGCCAAGGTGGCCTGCGACGTAGCCAATGTCTACGTCTGCGGCCGCCATGGTCGTGGTCGGATCAGATCGATAGCGCGGCACTCGTCATTCCCGTAGCTGCGCGTTCGAAGTAGAAGGTCGGACAGAAAACAATGATCCACGTGACGTATCGGTTCACTTTGTAGGTTCAAGGACGACGAATGAACGTGGTTGGTCGATGAAATTGCCCGACAAAGGAAATGAAGGCTTTGGTTGTTGTTGGAGAGACCAGGAAATTTGGAGCTTCAAAGCTGAAGATCCAACACGCCCAGCGTTGTTTGCTCCCGAGGAAGCAACGCGCACGGGCCACCTGCAGGATGAAGCTCAGCTGTACGGCGCTCATGTTTTTCCGGTTCACTACATGGAGCCTACCCTGCACGTCAAGATCTATCCACGAAGTTCAGCATGGTTATGTTTAACGTCACATAGTTGTATCGTTCAACCCTTTATATGTAATATAAGCCGGCTAGCTGAGGGTAACATATTGGCATTCAAACTGCAGTGAGCCACTTGTAACTCGCTCGGCTCGAAAACCCCGGAGGTGTATAGACGTTAAACGTTGACTCGTGCGCATGTCGACACCGACTCCAAAAGATCAAGTGAAGTTATAGCATTGTAGACCAATAGCAAATTGGTGGCAATTAGAAAGTATTGTCTAGGCTGTATAAATCGAATGTCTTCTTACATCAATCGGCCACTACCCCCATGGCTCCAAAGGCAACATATAAAACCAAGTCATGAACCACAACTTCTATAAACATCCAATAGAAGATAGAAGTAACATTACTGTACCTCATCGACCTCGCATATTAGAGTCCAACTCATAAGCCTCCGCAGGCTCTGACCGAAACCCTATATGGTGCTCAGGATGTGTCGGTGCTGGACTCACCGACGAGACATATCCCGATTGAGATAAAGGGCGCCCATAGTTGACCTTTGCAAGATGAGCCTGAAGCTCAGCGATCGGCGCATAATCAAGAGGAAGTTCCAATATCACTTACTCCCCGTCAAGTTCTGGTCTAGGGGGATTACTTGTGGATAACCCTAAAATGAATGGCGATGTGCTATGGCCCTTGATATAGTCGTTGTTGCCAATGAGTTCAGGATGTCCTCTATACCAGGTGACCGTCAGCGTTGCGAGAAAGCTCTTCAACCTGTGTTTGAAACCGGCGTTTTCGTCTTACAATGAAGAATAACCCAATATAAAGAGCGGCTACAATGAAGACTCCAGCAACTCCTCCTGCGATAGGTACGATACTAGTCTTTGACTCCTCGTCTTTTCATCTCTGTCACCAGCCTTCGACTTACTCACAGCATTAGTAGCTGTAGCTGCAGTCATACCAGCTGAGCCAGTCATTCTTGGAACGGTCGCAACTAAACCAGCACCCGAACTGGCAGTTGGATAGGACTGAAATATGGACTGGCGGACGGTAGCAACAGAAAGGCTCTCAGCAACGCTGTAATAGTGTTGAAAGACATTAATAGCGGAGACAACATTGGAGACGCGCATTCTGTCACGGTAATCCTTAACTCTCACGGTAAAACTACTAGATATCATCTTGGACATTTCAGACTATAAGCAGATACACGAAGCTAGCTCCTGATGCCCATCGCCGCTTAGCCAGGAGCTTTGCTGTGCAAATATTAGCAATGCAAAGTTGTTGATTAGAAAATGATACTAGAAATGCCGCCCTAGGCGACTTTGCTGAGAGACTTGAACTGTGGTGAAGCTGTGATATAGTACGACACTGCAAGACCAAGCATTAAATCAATTCTTCCAAAAGGATTCCCTATACCAACAATTCCCAGGAGGGCCTTTTGGCGGCGCAAAGGACATCGTGCTGTCATCAATGAGACAGAAATCATAGTAGAAGGTCTGGGCCGAAGTAACGTCTTCGTTGTTGGAATACGAGCACGCGACTGCACTCTTGAGAGTCGAGGTGATGTCCATAACGACGTCTTTCTTGTTGCAGACACAAGGTGCATTCAACTTAGCGGCCTCCGGAAATCTCGATGATCTATTTGCTCGTGTTAACCACAGGAACCGCAGCACATATGTGTTATAATTAGCTATACCACTCCAATCACGGCATATGATAACCCAGTTTGCACACAAGGCGGTGCATACGCCAACTCAGGAAGGTCTGTAATATGTGGTTCGACGGTATTTGTTGTCGGCTATAGGAAGGTAATGGCCATTTCCTGACTGCAGTACTTCTGCACCAGTTTGTACGCACTCGAGAGATATTCTACCGCGCTGGAACTGCAGCTGTATTCATTATTGGCCGAGATCGAGAAGGCAACTTCGTCCATACAAGTCGAGCAAACGCACTTCTGTCGTTCTGTTTTCGAGTCACCGCACATGGCCGAGCAAGTCTACATGCCAACAGTGTAAGGTATCATGCTGGAAACACAAGGCGCTTACGGAGTCAGCATTGCAATGGAGTCTCTATTTAGGAGTTTCACCAGACAGGTGAATATCTCGAGGTCAGTCACGCAAGTCACATCTTCAGCGACTGTCAGGACAGTCAAATCCAACAGGCCAGCCCACAAGAGGCTGTGTAAGTAAGTACTCCATGGCAAATCTAGAGACACGACAGCGGCAGAAATGGAAAGCGAAGAAATAAACGACACAGAGATCCACATGCTCAACAGCGCAACTCAGCCCCGAAAGGGGAAACAGGAGCTCTCCTCTACATCTCACCAACTTGCCAAATGCCCTTTCACTTGGTGGAAAGCCCCAAACAACGCCTCACAGAGTCTCGATAAAAATGGCGCCAGGACCCCTGAGGCTAGCTGAGATGGCTTGAAAGCCGCAGCATCAGTTGCATATCCCATCGCCCGTGAGGAACGTGAGTCAGGAACGCCATTTGACTTTGCAGTAGAACGAGTCTACATTTTCTGGCGTGAAGGTCAAACCCAGGTGATCCAGCTGGCGAGAGTTCGACCCAAGCGTTTCAGACTTGATGGTGTTGGAATACGTGGGAGTGCGTAAAGCCTCTCGGCTCCGAACCATCACCAGACGTCGTTGGCTTTTCCTTAGCGCGCCGTGGACCGCGTACAATTTGTTTGACGTGAGCATCAGACAAACAAGATGCAATCTAAAGAAAAAGAGTCTCATGATCCGTTGAGAGCTGAAACGCGCACTTCACGGCGGATATAGGGTTCCCCTTGAATACAAATGTCAACGTTTCACATCGACACGGGTTTCACAAGGGCAATGGCAAAAAAAAGTGATACTCGTTTGTCAAAGCACCAGAGGCTGAGCTCTGTCTGTTGTGTGGGCGCCAGGAATGGAGACTCCATCGTCATCCCAGCAGTTGTCCCACAAGCCCCTAACTTAGAAAAGACCGGCGCCACACGGATAGTCACTGAAGCACGCCTCGAACACCATTGGCTCTCCTGAAATGAACCAAGAAAAAGCGCCCTCAGCGAAACCAGTGCCAAGACTTGGTTGCCGTGATGAGACGAGTCAGTTACGCGAGTAGGCGACGCAAGAGCACATACTGTGAAATGTAACGCGATTGATGAAACTGGTGGTGATGATGGAACCAAAAAAAAAAAAAAAAGAGCTATTGTATTGTACTGTATTGGTCATGAAAGTAACAAGGATCGCCGATGTTAAATTTGTCAATTATACCTACTGTAGTTGTACCAGTCACATTAAAGTTTCCCGAGTCTGGGACTAATCCAGGCACGTAACCCTACAAAGCCGGGTTCGGCGGCTGTTAAGAGCCACGGCAGTTAATACCTCCCTCCACCATGACGTCGATGACACTCCTTTCATGAAGATCATATCACGATGTTGTAACGGATCGATCCCAAGTGATGTCAGAAGCGCGATGATGATGTTACCTAGAGATGCGGCGTACATATTTTCACGACGATCACCGTAGAAAGTGCAACATAGAAGCTTGGAAATAATTGGTTGATAGGTAGTTCATTGGTTTACTATAGTGATAATATGGTAGCTGTTAAACCCTCAGCCGTGATGTAGGTGGTATCCGTAATCCGTAATTGTCCGGTTCCATTGCAATTCATGTCCAGAGCGCCTTGCTAATATTCAGAAAACATGGTAAAACAAAGCATGTGGCTAGTATAGCGGCAGCTGTGAACCTTGCTGATTCCCCAACGCCCGCTCATAGAAGGCAGTAAAAAACAAAGACAAAGGAAACATTCGTAGAGTTGTGAATGACAGAGCGCTTACAGCACTCGCACAATCTTGGGCACGCGATATCGCGATGGGCTGTCGTAGTACTCGCTGATCATACCGCCCTGCAGTCCCATGGGTCTCCTCGGGGGTGCCCTTCCGTTGACGCTCTGGTCTCTTGTTGCGACCGTCTTGCGTGAGTCGCGGCTGCGCTCGCGCTGGCTCTGACGGTCGGAAGACACTTGGCGTGAGCGCTCTGATACGTAGGTTTCAGAGGAGGATGTTCTGGAGCTGGCGGGAGAGCGGGACCGGGAGGTGCTTGCAGTATCCCAGCCGATGGGCTCCTCGCAGATTCCGTCAAGGAGGTCATCGTCGCTATCTTCCTCCTCGCTCAAAGGCTTCAGGGTGCTGTTGAGAGTCTCCCAGAGGTCGAGGCCAAGGTCGTCCCAGATGACGACGGCCTTGAATAGACGACGGCAAGCTTGTGTGCCGGAAGTCTTGTTGAGCATGGCGTAAGACTCAAGCTCGCTCAGGCTGGGTAGGTTTTCCCAGGCAATGGAGATTTGGTCGCATTGGTCCTTGAAGGGTGATCGCTCAAGGTAGTAGAGGAGGAAGTCTGATGTCTCGGCCTTTGTCGCAAATTCAGCTTCCTCAAGGGCTTGTTGACGGAGCTTCTCTTCTTGGTCCTTCTGCTCCTGCTCTTTTTGCTGTCTCTGCTTGCGTCTCTTAGGGTTGCCAAAGAGAGGCACGTTGGAGGTAGTTCCTCGAAGCATCGTTGTGGGTGGTGTGTTGGTGTTATTGTTGTTGACTAGGTAGGTATAGTAGATGTTTGCCGAGGGGTTGCGTAGATATTGTATAGATATATAGATATATAGATATATATATATATATATAAAGAGAGAGAGAGAGAGAGAAAGAGAGAGAGAGAGAAAGAAAAAAAGTCTTTTTTATTTAATTTAATTATAATTCCCTAATGCTATATAAAGACCAAATAGAAACTAATTATTAAATAGTCCTCCCCCCTATATTAATCTACCTTATAACCCTTTAACTATAAACCATTAAGTATATTACCTTTTATTTATTTTTAATTTATAACCTTATCCCTATTAACCTTTAGTTACCCTCTTTACTTAACTTAATACCTAGGGCTAAAGTGCTGGCAGGAAATAATACTATAGAGCCCTAGGTAATATATCCTACTAAACACTAGGGTTTATAAAACCAGGGGGAATATAGGTAGTTTAATTTATTTTAATTAATTCCT
>JAALXI010000238.1:0-66546 GCA_012977755.1 Fusarium nurragi | reverse complement strand
TCGGACGTCCTTGCAAGAGCTGTACTGCATATCCCATCATGAACCCGAGGTTCATAACGAGACGTCCAGTACAGCTCTTGCAAGGACGTCCGATGCGCGGCCCCTTCGCGACCGGGACCTGCTGATACAACCAGGGCCGGGGAGATTTGGAAGTTGGGACTTAGGATGGAGGATTTGGACTCTTGACACAAAACAATCAAACACTTGAAACTCATTCTGTTGATAATCGATTTCCTTTGTGAGGTCCTGCCTATGACAACTCAGCCTTCTAATCACAGATTTGACTCTTGAACAATCCAGTGACACGCTTAAACCAAGCTCTTGTTCGAGATGACTGACAGTATCATTCTTCTCGAAATTGAAACTAACTGGGCTGCAACGCCTACTCTCCAATGACGAGCAAATCATCCTCTGCGTCAATCAGGTCGCCCGCTCGCACCATCACGGCCAAACACCTCCCACCAACAGGGCTGCGAATCTCCACTTCCATCTTGCTCGACTCGATACACAGCTTGCACAACAGGTCAGCCAAGAGTTCCCATTCGCTACCATGGCTCAGTCAACATGTCAGACTTACCAGGGTATCTCCTTTCTCAACAAGAACTCCTTCCTTCACCATGACTTTGTAACATCGACCAGGCATCGTTGCCTTGATCCGCTCACCACAAAGACCCGAACTGTCCACATCGAGACCGAGGCTATGCCCATTCGTATTGGGGTCGACTTCATACGGACGACGCAGCTCGTCTACAAACGGTGCGTCAGAGATGGCCTTTGCCTGTCGAGACGCCTTCGCGGAAATGTCTTCTTTGTTCTCTTCCAGCCACGTCTCGTATTCTTCAAGGTCGAGAACACCACCATCACTGACCTGCACGAGCTCGGACATGGGCCTATGATCAAGAACAGTCTCGCTAACGGGATAAAAGGAAATACGATCAAAGCGGCGGAAAAGCCAAGCTGTAGCGCTTTCAGAATGGATAAGGTTGGGGTCCCAAATCTCGATCGTGCGTCCCACGAGCTGATATCCCCCAGGAGAGTCTGTGGCATATATACACATGTATTGACCCCCGATACCCACAGCGCCACGAGGCGTGAAAGAACGCGAGGGGTTGTACTTTGTTCCGAAGAGCCGATGCCGAGGATCCAAGGGAATTGCACACGGCGAACCCATGAAAACATCACCAAGACCAAGTACTACGAACTCTGCACCACTCAGAATCTTGGTCAGATCATCGATCCCATTCAACCTCTCCAGAAATTCGATATTGCTCGGAAGCCACGGCGCATCGCCTCGAATTGTAGCTGCATACCGATCGATAGCTGCACGGCTGACACTATCGTCAAAAGCAATGGGCAGACGAACAAGTCTCGAGGGAATGCGGGACGGCACATTGTACGAGCCAACATGGTCTATCAAGCGTGAAAGCATGGTGCTTGGGGACAAACCATGTGTGTAAGTAACGTGGAGACTGAAAACACCAGCCGTGAGTTCCTCGACGCCAGAGATGGGCTTCTTCTGATGTTGCTCGCAGAAGGCAAAGATGCCAAAGTTATGGCGAAGATTGAAGGCAGAAGCGTCTCCGAACTCTAGCAGGAATGCTCGATCTCCGGCTTGGCGCACTGTTATACTTTGGCCGTCGTGATCAATGATACCCACCGTAGCAGGAACGCTTTCGAGACTTTGCGCCACAGCGACATCGTTTGTGGAAACTTCTTTGGGGAGTGGAAGAGGTGAGAGAGTCTCAATGGCATGGTTGAGCTGCTTCCCTAACTCGATCGCAGCTTCAACACCGATAGGATCAAACCGAATCGTGTCTCCAGGTCGAACTTGTCCCATCTTCCACAAATCTGCTGAGCAGACGACGCACAACACTACAAATCCACCGAGACTCGGACCATCACAGCCCAGAACGACTGCTTCATCCCCAGTGAAACTGACGCTGCCGATGGAGTAAGAGGCATCGTGGATATTGGAAGGATGCAACCCGGCTTCACCACCGCTTTGGCGTGACCATTCAGGTTGAGGACCTGTGAGACGCACACCAAGGCGATTGCTGTTATGGTGTACCTTCCACTCACTCAGGTACAAAGACCTAGCACTTTCGAGGGTGAAGTAGTCTGGGGCGCCGTGGGGACCGGGGACCACTCGGATGATCCAAGAGGCCTTGGGCTGAGTCGGAATCAGTACCGGCGAAATAGGTTGAGGAGATTCGCCGATAGAAATCTGAGACAAAGGATCGAGAGGCAAGATATCGCGTTGTTGAAGCTTGCGGCCACAGAAGCCCCCGAGTTTCCCAAGTTCAAACGTTGCTCGACTACCCATCACGACGGGAACCTGTATCCCTCCTCGAATAGCAAGATACACCCGATGACCATGTTCGACGACGCCAATACTCAGGGTCTGGCCTGATTTGATAAAAAGGGCTTGGTTTTGGGGGGCTGGCACATCGTCGATTGTGACCGGTGTAACACCCCCTGAGACGGCGATAACAGCATCACAATGAAACTTCAAAGTGGGACCCTTCAGCGTACATTCTAGGCCAGCGAAATCTGATGGATTCTCGACAAGCCGGTTGGCAAAGCGAAAGGAGTAAGAGTCCATTGGACCACTAGGGGAGACTCCAATATCCCAATACCCAGTACGGCCAGGGTAATCTTGGACTGTGGTTAAGGCTCCCGGTTGAAGGACTTCAAATGAGGAGGATTCGATCTGGAAATCATCAAGCGACATTGTGGTGTACTCGCCGGATTTGAACATAGGGGAGGCTACTATCTGGCGCAAATACTCGAGGTTGGTCTGTACACCGTCGATACGTGTAGCTGCAAGACCGTTGGCTAACTTCTTGATAGCTTCTTCACGATTCACCCCGTATGCAATGAGTTTTGCAATAAGAGGATCAAAAGAGGTAGTGATCTCAGTACCACAATTGACCCAGGTATCGACTCGGAGAGTGGAGGGGAACTCAAGGGCGGTGATACGGCCGGCGCAAGGACGGAAGTTCTGAAGAGGGCTTTCGGCATATACGCGGACTTCGATCGAAGCCCCCGAGACTTGTGGCGTGGTTTCAAACAGTTGAGTTGCATTTCCGTCCGCGATGTTGAGCATGCATTCCACTAGATCCAGGCCAGTTACTGATTCAGTCACAGAATGTTCGACCTGCAACCGAGTATTCACTTCAAGGAAATAAAACTCCTTTGTCTCGATATCATAAATGAATTCGACCGTCCCGACGTTACGATACTTGACCGAAGATGCAAGTCGAAGGGCAGCAGCTCGCATCTCCTTGCACGCAGTCTCAGGGACCATATAGGCAGGGCTCTCTTCGACGACCTTCTGGTGGCGTCGCTGTAAGGAGCAATCTCGCTCGCCAGCTGCGATGACACGACCGGTACCGTCACCAAGAATCTGGACCTCAACGTGCCGTACTCGTTGGACGAATCGTTCGATGAATACACCGCCGTTACCAAAGTTTGCCACTGCTTGCCTTTGAACGCTCTCGAACGTTGCTGTTAGGCTTTCAACATCTTTGCAGTAACTGAGACCGATACCACCGCCGCCAGCGGTACTTTTAAGCATCAGCGGAAACCCAATTCGCTCGCCTTCCACAAGGGCTTCCTCTACGGATGTGAGTAGGCTATCGCATCCAGGAACAGTCGGTACATCAGCATTCATCGCAATGGCGCGCGCACGATGCTTCAGCCCGAGATCGGCCATCTGCTGTGGTGTCGGTCCAACCCAGATCATACCTCTTTCTTCAACGGCGGTTGCAAACTCTGCGTTTTCGGATAGGAAGCCATAACCAGGGATGATGGCGTCGGTTGAGGACTGTGCAGCGAGGTCCAGGATCTGCTTCATGTCCAGGTATGTTTCAGAAACAGAAGATCCCTCGAGTTTGAGAGCAAGATCGGCTTTGCTAACGTGTGCAGTATCCACGTCTGTATCGGAGTAGATGGCAACAGCCTGAAGCCCCATCTTGTGGATGGTCTCGATAATCCGAACGGCGATTTCGCCTCTATTGGCTACGAGAACTGTCGAGACCGAACGCTTTGGAACGGCATTGATCAAGGGCTCGGCCTGTTTTTCGAGGAAATCATGATATGCTCTCCAGCCGCCATGATCAGTGATATCGATAGCGTCATCAAAGCCATAACCCTCACATACGAAACCCTTTACCCAAGACCCATCATTGAGCTCAATCGTACCGATTGCAAGAGGAGGAGGGATAGTGGACATGAAGCTAGCAAGGGAGGTCTTTGGGAGATCCCAGACTTCGACGTCAATTTCTGCACCTTCATTTGCAAGTACTCTCTTCAGACCGGGTTTCTTTGGGCCACTTGTCGTGCTCAATGAGTAGAAGCGGTAGGAGGATGAGGTCTTGGCCGCCTTCATCAGCTTGCCGCCGCGAGATACAACATCGTTGTTGAGAGGGAATCCCGTGATGTGAGCACCGACAACCGCGATGGAAATGTATTTTGAAGGTATTGATGATACTGGAACAATAGGCTCCTGAGCTCTAACGCCAGTCGCACCCATCAATCGCTGCTCACCGCCGAACCACTCCCGAGCCCACGAAAGAAGATAAGGCTCTTGCCAACGAGTCGATATAAGAGTCACACCAAAGGGAAGCCCATCCGACCTAAAGTCTGCAGGGATAGAAAGCGCCGACCAGTCAAGAAAGTTGACAAAGTTCGTGTAAGTGCCCAGTATAGAGTTCTCCCTGACAGGACTTTCGGAGAGCTGTTTCAGTGTGGGAAAGGTTGGAGAGGTGGGAACGAAGAGGCCGTCGAACTGGGCAAATGCTCTTTCAATTTTGCATGTGAGTTCTTGGCGGAGGTATTCGCCCTCGAAAACTTCTGTTGCTGAAAGAGATTGAGCTCTGATAATGATGCTTCGTACAACAGGATCCATCTCATCCGGCGAGGCCCCCTCGATGAAGTCACGGATGGCTTCGTACCGCTCGGCAACCCACGGACCGTCATACAGTAGCCGTGCAAGTTGGAATAAGAGGTCGAAGTCCACCGGAATAACGGTCCAACCTAAAGCCTCTGCTTTGGCCAAAGCTTTCTCGTAAGCTGGGTGGTGATCGTCACGACCGAACCAATCTGGCGAGGTACAGATAGCCAACGTAGGCCTATTTAGGCCAGCCGCGCCCCCAAACCCATCGGTGGGAACAGTGCCAGGTTCAGGTCGAGCTCTCGAATAGGAGTCCTTGATATCATGTCCTTCAGCCACAGACAAAACAGTCTCTGCATCGGCAATTGTAAGACTGAAAATTGAAACGCAGTCGAGAGTCTTACACGCCGGAACGACTCCATGAGTGCTCAAAGCACCCCGCGTTGGTTTCAACCCCACGATATTGTTAAGCCCAGCCGGAACCCGACCAGAGCCAGCGGTATCTGTGCCCAGGGAAAAAGGTACAATGCCACGGGCGACAACAACAGCACTTCCAGAGCTAGAACCGCCACTGGCTCGGGTAAGATCGAATGAGTTTGGAACAGCACCGTATGGTGACCTCGTACCGACCAGACCCGTGGCAAATTGGTCGAGATTCGTTTTGCCGATGAGAATTGCTCCAGCGGCTTTGAGTCTGGCAACGACTGTGGCGTCTGAGACGGCTGGGGCAGAGTGGAATGTTGGACACCCTGCGGTTGTGATGAAGCCCTCAACGTCGATGTTATCTTTCGCAGCGAAGGGAACGCCGTATAGTGGAAGTGATGTGGTATCAGGATCGAGAGTCTCAAGATTTGCCCATTGAGCTTTGAGTTGTTCAGGAGAAGCTAGCGAGATCCAGGCATGGGTTGTCGAGTTGGTTGTCCTCTCAGTTTCGATGAGGGAACAAAGCCTCCCGAGACCGCCTCCGGCAACTTGCGCAGCTTTCCATTGAGATATTGTCAAAAGGGCTTCCGTTTTGCTGCCATTAGCAACACCTTCGCCAAAGCCGTTAGCGACAGGCTCGAGTACGACCATGGTGAGTTGGAGAGATGAAGAGCGATTATGACGAGGTTCAAGAAGCAATCTCAGGTATTCGATATAAGACAAGAATACTGAGGAAGGTTTATGTTATCAGAAACAACGCCTTTGGCCGCCGATAGCCAAGACTTTATACTGATTCTTGGGCAACAGATTAAGTGCGATGAGCCTTGATACAGCACTGAATCATCGCATCAACAGGACCAAACTTTGGCGATTCGCAAACCTGCATAGCATCAAGAAGACAAAATATCTCACATTGAGAAGATACCGATAACGCAAAAATACCTGCTTGACCAAGAGACAGAAGACTATATAATTTGCCCGAAGGCCCGGCGGCCGTAGAGACTTGGCCGAATGCACGGTGTTATACGAATTGAGTGTCTGATATGCACGCGGATGAATGGTGAGAAGGATGTAGAGATTCTAGGGTTCGAGATTGAGTGGAAAATTCCGCTATCCCCGAGTCTAAGCCCTTTACAAGTCGTGCTCTTCGGCCGTGTTGTCTCCGGGACATGCATGTACACACACTTTGGACATGACTTACGGTGATAACTATTAAATCAGACTTCCATGGAATGTGATCGGTATATTGAACGACTGAAGTTCTATTCTTTACTAATTGTTTGTGGTTTGAGTAGGAAGCTTCAGAGTCGACGATAAGAAGACCCAGTATTTGAATCGACCAATCAAGAATCTCGCCGGCGGCTAAAGTCGTTTAAGAACCCGATCGATTGGATGTGTATATCTTGGCAGGCCGGCGGCGAGATCTTTTTGTTACAGGTCAATTGAGATGAGGCTGGTATATCATTTTCGAAGAATAACTATTCTTGGCTGTGGAAGCATGGTGCAATACTCTGCAGAGGGTCACGCAACGCAATGCTATTGGACCCGTGAGCTTGGGTCAGAGAGTACCTCTCTGTTCTACTGTGGCAGATCCGGTCAGTGTTTCGCTTTGACTTGATATCTGGAATATTCTCGCCAAAATTGATTGGATTAAGCCTCGAACAATCCCTTTTCAGATCAGACACTCAACTCAAGTCTCTCGATAGGAACACCCGAGAGATCGCACGTTTATATGACCGGGTTTATCCGTTTACTCGTATTCCCGCCCTTGTGGGGGCTGGCTATTTCGTCCAAGTCTGCCGAAGTCCTTATCGTGCTACGACCTTAGCTTAGCAGAAGTGACTGATAAGGAACAGCCGCCGATGGCGGATCCAAGGGAACATGCTCATGCTGTGCGCCCGCGGCCTTGAACAACACGAACCTCTGTCGCCTCGCTCCGCCAACTGTTTGGCCCACACATGCTGCGGTATACCAGCAAGAAAATGGGCCCCTTGTCTCTCACAGCGCAGCCACAGACCTAGACCGAAACGTCGACGGTGGGGTCATGTACTCCCGGCCGCTTCACCCTCAGTCTTCTCTCTCCGGGGCCGCTCCGTCTGATCTATCCCGGGCCGGGTCCGGAAGTGGCCGCCCTTTGATGGCCGCCGGCCCAAGCGGTAACGGCAGTGGTCCGTCAGCACCTTCTTCATCCAACCTCCGCGCAAGACCCTGTGACACGTGCCGTGTCCGCAAGACGCGCTGCGTAAAGGAAGAGGGCCAGTCGCGATGTGTTTTGTGTACTTTTCATAACCAACCCTGCACGTTTCTGCGTGGACCTACACCGCGTCAAAGAAGGCAGAATCGCGATAGGGAGCGGGAGAAGCAGGCTGAGTCTCGAGATGGAGTGGATGAGAACCAGGGAAACTCTACAACTTCCCCGCCTGTTGCTGGTGGGCTTGAGACAGGTGCGTCTCCGTCGAGTCGACACGGCGATGCGGCTTCTACTCCAGCAAGTGTGGAAAGTAACCAACAAGTCACTCAAATGCAGCAAGTGATGCCGTTTGAGGAGAATATGCCTGAGCCGACCCGGCCCAGTATTCTCAGCAATACTCTCGGCCTGGACTTGAACACACACGCAGAATATATCGGACCTACCGACTATCGTGATCCTATTTTGCTCGATCTACACCGCCCGAATCTCTTCAACCAGGAACCCCCGCCATTTCCCACATCGTCAACGTTTGCTAGACGTCTGGACTATCAGACTGTTTTCCTCGTTCACCCCGACGAATCTACTGCGTCGGAGAAGAGGCGCATTGCGGATCTAGATGCTATTGAAGCAACTGTTCATCCTCTTGGTCGCACTTTGGTTGATCTTTACTTTAGGATCGTTCATCCTAGCTTTCCTATCTTGCATAAAGATGTATTTATCAGCAAGCATCGGTTATCGCATCGACATTTTGCACCTTCTTTGCTAGCCGCTGTCTACTTGGTGGCTCTTGACTGGCAACTTTACGACAGTTCACTTGCTGGACGAGAGGTTGAATCTATCCCGGGCCCAGCGGCTCTTGAGGAGTTGGCTGAACGCACTATTGCTCAGGATATGCGACGGCCCAAACTCAGCACTTTAGAGGCTGGATTGCTTCTGCTACAACGAAACCGTCGTATCGTCGAATCAGATTCGCATACCCATCCCATGTCGAACCGAATGTTTACGGCCCAAATCGTTGCCATGGCTCAGGACTTGGGTATTCATATCGATTGCAGCTCTTGGTCGATCCCTGCGTGGGAGGTTGGTCTTCGAAGAAGACTGGCTTGGGCATTATACATGCAGGACCGTTGGGGAGCATGTGTTCATGGTCGACCTTTTCTCATCCAAGATAGCGACTGGGATGTCCGACCTTGCACTGCACCAGACTACCCCGAGCTCGGCCAGATGGATCCAGACGCCAACCCAGACCACACCTCACCTATCATTGTTGGCTGGGAATTGTTTATTCGCCACATCGAGTTAACGCAGATTCTGAGCGACGTGATTCGCACATTCTACAGTGCTGGAGCTACCCGTGTTGGAGGTACTTTGGATCAGATGGGAGTTGTTGCTGCTGTTGAGCTGGCAAAGCCCTTGGTTTTCCGTCTTAGAGAGTGGCACGCCAATCTGCCACTCCGACTCCAGTTGCAGAGCACGCAACTCAGAGAACTATGTGCCAACGGAGCTCTTCATCTAGCACATGCAGCCGTCGAGATTGCGCTTCACCGGGCCCTGGTACGGATCACGACACCAGATACACCTACATCTCTTTATGAAGTTCTGCGATCAACAGCTCGAGCCAAGCTGCAATCTGCTATTGAATTACTTGGGTCTCTACGCCCAGAACACACTGCTGCATTCTGGGGAAGTGCCGCAGCGTATCAAGCAGCTGAGATTGGATCCTTGGCTGGGCTACTGTGGGCAACCGCTGACTCTTTTGATGAGATGGCGTGGTGTGCGTCTCGTGTTGAAGAGCTCAGATGGGCACTGAGAGTTCGTGGTGCAGCGACTCCTTTTGCTAGAGAGGCTTTGCGTCTCCTGGAGCGTGATATTGGTGGTCTCGGTATGGTGAAGACTGCTGCAGACGGCGTCTCATGAAGCGCATTCTGACTTACAAAAAGGCTCAGCCACACCCTCGACATCACGAAGAATGAATGACGCTACTTGTCATGTGGCTAAACCTAAGACACGAAGCAAACACGACAATTTGGTGGGAATTAATATCTATGACATCACCTGTGCGACACTTAACGCGACGCGTCCACTGCTACCCAGGCAACCTTCCCGTTCCTCTACGTCTTCATTCTTTGACTCTACATCCTCCCAATTCATCAATTGTGCTATATAAAACATCACTGACTACTCAAAATGCCTGGTTCTAAGCCCGACAACGTCGAGAAGACCAGCACTGGGGAGGAGCAGGCTGCAACTGGCGAGAAACATCACATTGAGCATCAGTCGCCTGATGCGAAGCGCACAAAGACAAATGGGCAGACGACTCTCGATGACATGGTGATCAAGTCTGACAAAAAGGACGACGAGTCCAATGGGTCTGCCGAGAAGAACGGCGATGCCGAGAAGCAAGAAGAGGACACTGCCAAGCCCAGCGACAAGCAGGAATCCAATGACCAAGACGCCGTTCAGCCTCACGAGGAACCCGATGTTCCCTCCAGTGTCCTCGAAAAAGGCATCATTTACTTCTTCATCCGCGGTCGCGTGAACCTCGAAGATCCCGAGAGCGTCGACGACATTGCCCGTTCTTTCATCATGCTCCGTCCCATTGCAAAGGACGCTCGTCTCGGCGACGGCTCCATTGCCGATGCTGGAAACACGCGACTGCTCGCCCTCCCCAAGAAGACTCTTCCCCAGAGCGGCAAGGAGCGTTACATGGTATTTGTCGAAAAGTCCGGCGCCTCATATGAAGAAATCAAGAACGAGTTCCTGGCTGCAGACGAGTATGACACCAAGACAGCTGGTACGCGCCGTACACCACCTGCCAAGCCTGTTGGCGAGGGTGTGTACGCTATCACATCTACAGGTCGGGAGAGCCACTTGGCATACCTGACGACTCTGCCTGAGAAGCTTGATGAGGTTCAGAAGGAGCTTGGTCTGAAGGAGAAGGGCAGCTTTATCCTCAGCACCAAGAACCCGCAGTTCCCAGGACCTCAGAATGCGCAATTGCCTGAGACGCCCGACTTTCCCAAGGAGTAAGTAACAAACATTTCTTCTATGGTGCAATCTCTAACATAAATAGAATTATTGATGAGTTCCGATCTCTCCGCTGGTTACCCTCAAAGCCAGCCCACTTTGACTATGTCAACACCCAGATCCTCCTCATTGGAGAATCATCAGGCATCGAGAAGGCCGTTGAGCCTCAGAAGAAGGACCAGAAGGACGGAAAGGAGGAGCCCGAGACGATCTTAGAGAATCTTGAAGATGACGATGTGAAGCGTATGAAGCACCTCGCTGAAGATCAGTCGGCTGCTATCTATGCGGACTTGCACGCTCAGGCCAAAGATTATCCTAAACTGCAGACGACATTTTAATGAGTTTATGATTAGGGACATGGAAAATGGCGAAATAGGTTATTTGATCCAGGTTGTGGTCATGTAGATCTGAATGTTTTGTTCCAAAACAGACCTCGTTATGAGGTTTATGAAATAATAGATGTCATTTGCACGTTCGATGAAGATCTTTGGAAGTGTAGCTTCGAGAGTACGAGTACCTGTGCTCAGACCGAGATATCGTAGGGAATGTTCTTACAATATCTTCATAGGTAACCTAAACTACATAATGAGAAAAGAATAGTTTATGCTCCTTTACACTCTCGAGGGGCCAGAAATTCTCTTTCCTTGAATATTGAGGTATGGCCTGCACTTACAGCTGACTTCTGCCGATCCAACGATAACAGTTGGATGCGTGTTAGATATCCCCACCAAAATTACCAGCACGCACTAACATGTTGGCGCGTCAATTTCCATCTCTTTCTCGAATCCAACAGCCGTTCAATCGTGTTATTCGACCTTTGCCCCCAAGCTTAACAGTTCTTCTAATGCAGAAATGGACGTCCCCATCGCCGCTAACATTCTTGGCACATTAGGTGCTGTAAGTAATTCCCTCCTCAAAATGAAGCCTATTTGTTAATATTATTCAGGTGTGCTGGTCCATACAGGTCCGTCTCTCACACATAGACCAAGAACAAAGCTGATACCTCACAGCTGGTTCCTCAAATCATCGTCAATTACCGTCGGCATAATGCAACGGGTCTTCAGCCGTCGATGATGATGCTCTGGGCATGGGCTGGTGTCCCGCTTGGGGTGTACAACATCGTCAAAGAGTTCAATGTTGCTCTCCGAATCCAACCTCAGATCTTGACGTTTCTGAGTCTTGTTACGTGGATCCAGTGCTACTACTACGAGCGGGTATATATTCTTACCTTATTCCCGTGCGAGGTGAACTAACGAGAGGTAGAAATGGAGTGTCTACCGCTCTTTACTCGTCGTTGTACCCATCGCAGCCGTCATGGGGGGTATCCAAGCCGGCCTGATAATGGCCCTCCGAGTCGCGAAATCTCACGACCTAGAATGGCCTCTGATCCTCATGGCCTCTTTGTCCGCAGCACTACTGGCAGCCGGCGTGCTCACCCACTACTGGGACATCTGGACGCACCGAACCGTGCGCGGAATCTCCTTTCTCTTCGTCGCCATTGACGCCGCGGGCGATGTGTTCTCGCTAGTATCCGTGTTCTTCCAGCCTGAGCTGGACGTCCTTGGCATCGTGATCTACGCGACGGAGTTTGTCCTCTGGTGTGGTGTTTTTGCATGTGGTGGGTATTACAACCTTCTGCCGTGGGTTAGGAAGAGGTTTGGGGAGGAGGTGGAGTGTGAGACAGAGGGGGAGCAGCATGGGGAGATTATCATGATGGATGAGAATGAGAATGTTTCATCAAGTTCTGTATTTCGGACGGTGAGTGGGAGTGAGGGTGCGAGGGCGAGGAATACGGGACGTGGTTCTCGTGATGTTGAGTGATGGAGCATTACGGGTACATATAGACAGGTTCATACACAAAGTTCTACGTTGAAGAGGAAGGACGCCTATGAGTCTTCCAGTTCTCTTCAGTCTGGTAACGAAACAAGCCAAGACCTCACCTGTCGTCCCTACTCTCTGCCGGCATATCACTACCGTCGGCCAAAACGCTCTTGTACGATTCCGGCAATTGTCCATTGCGATAACTCCACAATCTACTTAGATCACCCATTCTGGGAAACTCATCTGATCCGATGATCCCATTCGTCGCACCCTCATCCTTGCTAACACTAAAGCCTGGCGGAAGCTCAGCTCTGGTAGTCTCCTTGATGGTACCGTCCTTCCTGAAGCGGCCGGATTGGTTTAAGTAGAGAAAGGCATTATGTTTTGTTTTGATTTGAAGTCAGTCAGTATATCAGACACCCAGAACACCGAGTACATATAACAGTTTAACAATAAATCTTAGTCTGGGTTTTAACCCCAAATTGCTATTATTCTCGGGCTTTCTTGTCTAAACCTAGGCACTCAGTAGATCATCAAACTACCTCAGGTGCGGATGGTGTCCCTCGTATTCATTAGACTCGACAACCACGTCCTGCGCCCCCTTGTCTGCTCAGAATAACCTTAATTATTAGCTTAGTAGCTACCAGTTGCCAGCCATTTTGGCTCTATTAACACGATGGAACGGAAGAACGGTTTCGAGGCTTGTTCTAGAGCTCGATGAATGCCGCGACCGGGGTTTAATTTTTGTGGACCTCTACCCCTAGATGCGTCACCCTAAGAATATTCCCTGCTTCCCATCCCATCCCATCATGTCTCTTCCAACTTGCGCCTCAAACCAACCCTCACATCGACGTCCTCTCAAAGGCATCCAATAGCAGCAGCACAAGGCCCGAGTGCCATGTTCGAGACTCAGCTGCGATGCCCTCAGTCTGGTCTTCCTCCAGCCGGCGACTGATGCTCAACAAACGCTTCAGTCGCATGGCCATCACCGGCCTCTGCACCATCGTCTTCCTCATCCTCGTCTTTTGGGGTGCTATTCATGGCAGCTATGGCATATCCGAATACTATTCCTTCTCCACGACGAGTTCATTCTACCCCGTATCCGTCGATCCTGCTGGCAAGACGACACAAGACCTATGCGCTACCTTTCCCAAGCACATGCTGCAGACGATCCAGCCAGTTCTCAAGATGGGCCATGCCGATACGAAAGACAGGCTTGACGCTCAATTCGATAGCGTTAGTGCATGCTTCGGTAAGGACGAACTGCTCGTCTACTCGGATCTTGACGAGTCAGTACACGGCCACCAAGCAATCGATGTTCTAGCTGATCTACCCGCCATGTACTACCACGACAATCCCGATTTCCAAAGTTACATATGGCAAAAGGAAATGCGCGCAAATGGTACTCTGCATGTGGACAAGGAGGCAACTGCGCGCATCCAAGGATGGAGGATGGACAAGTTCAAGTTTCTACCCATGATCGAGCGTGCGTGGAAAATGAAGCCCAACAAGGACTTTTACTTCTTCTTCGAAACAGACACGTAAGTTTCGCCGGTCCCCTCAACATTGCGCACTGGAACAAGCCACTGACGGATGCTCTGCAGTTACGTCTTTTGGGACAACGCTTTCCGTTTCCTCCAAACTTTCGATCCCGATGCGCCGCTTTATATGGGCTCTCCCTCGCCGGGCAGGCACGACGTTAAACAAGACATACTGACCTGGTTCGCGAACGGCGGGCCCGGCTTTGTGCTCAGCCGTGGCGCGATGAAGGCACTCCTGGTTCGTAAGACGACGCCCTACGGCCAGTACGTCGAACCCCCGGCTGCGGAAAAGTGGCTTCCCATGCTACGGGACGATTGCTGCGGTGATAGCGTAACCGGCTGGGCTCTGTGGAACGTCAGTGTGCCATTGCGGGGATATTGGCCGCTGTTCAACCCGCACCCTCTGCATAGCATCCCGTTCAGCGACAAGTACTGGTGTCAACCTGTCATGACGCTACACAAGACGCGACCGGAGGACATGGTTAATGTTTGGCGGTGGGAGTTTGCCCAAAGACAGCTCGGGGTAAGTACCACCTTGTTAAAGTTTGTTTCACACGTTGACTGTTATAGCGCCCTTTACTCTACTCTGATGTTTGGAAATTCCACCATCCAGGCGATCGTGAGGTTGCCGAGCATTGGGACAATGGTAAATGGGACTTTTGGGTTGCGCCGCCGGAGGCGAAAGTCGACTCATTTGAAGCCTGCGCAAAGCATTGCAAAGAGAGCAGTGATTGTCTACAGTACAACTGGAGAGGACGAGATGAGCAAAAATGCGTTCTCTCGAGGTCTTTCCGGGTCGGCGAGCCAAGACAAGCCGAGAAGATCATCGAGCCTGAGGTCAAAGACGACAAAGGCAATGTTGTCCCACCACCACCGGATCGCAAAGATCGATGGGTTGATTTCAAGTCAGGATGGCTCATCGACAGGATTGAGCAATGGAAGCAGAACAGAAACTGCTCAGAGGTTCAATGGGTGAGACCCAGTATCAAGAGAATCTTCTGATGAACACCATACGACAATTGGGGGAAAGGGTTGTTGATCAACATATAGCCAGGCGTTAGGGCGATAAGCATTACAGGTTATAGATTATGCATACGATGCATTTGGCTAAGCGCAGTTTAATTCTTCTAGCCCAGGTCTCTATACTTGACACGGATGGCTGTGGGCATAATCAAGGTCGTGATTTATTAAGGCTGTCTCTCCCTACGTTGTTCAATGTTCTAACGAGACAAAACACCATCGTAGACGGGCTGTCTTAGCCAATTGCCAATGATTTATAACCATCTACTAAAACAAATCTCCCCATCAATAGATCGACAACACCCCACGAGCCGGCGCCGTAGTGAGGCCGAGAACATGGACTAGTTAACGTTCACTTTTAGCTCGAGGCCCGTCCTTACTGCAGCTGAGGCTTAAAACGGCTATCGAGGGTGCAACGATAAAATTCGCTCATTGTGATCATGATTTAGTTGCTTGGCTGGGGGTATCTCTCAAGCTAAATAGCAGGTATTCGAATAACCATCCATTTTTTTATTTAAAAAAAAAACCTGCTGCTATGTTCGTTCTATGATGACTGGTGCAACCTCATAATATACTCGCCACATTTTTGCATCCTCCGATATCGCTGCAATGGGAACGTCAGTAAATCAAGCAGATGAGTCTGCGCAGGGCGTGAGCAACAAAGATGAAGCTATCGCCGTCGTGGGCGAGGAGCAACATGCCATTGATCCTGTTGTCGCTGCGCGTGCGGTGAGGAAGATTGATATGTTTCTCATGCCCGCCATGATCATCGGATGTACGTGTGTAGCTACAGTGTATGGAACTCTCGCTGATGAGTCGCAGATGGCCTTGTATACTACGACAAAGCCATTCTTGGCTCAGCTGTTCTCTTCGGCATGACGACCGATCTGGATCTAACCATGGTCGACCCCTCAACTACACCACCGACCGTCGACACCCGCCGGCTCAGCTGGGCCACGTCTCTCTTCTACTTCGGCATGCTGGCAGGTCTGTACCCCATGACGTTCGCGCTGCAGCGCTTCAACATCGGGCGCGTCCTCGGCGGGGTGGTCGTCGTCTGGGCCGCCATCTGCATGCTCACGGCCGCCGTGACAACGCACCGGGGCCTCTACGTGCAGCGCTTCTTCCTCGGGTTCGTGGAGAGCATCATACCCACCGGCTTCATGTGCATCGTGACCGGGTACTACACGCAGGCGGAGCAGTCGCTGCGGCAGAGCTGGTGGTTCTCGTCCACGGGGATCTTCACGATCATCGGCGGGGCGCTGAACTATGGCTTCGCGCAGATCACCAGCGGCGGGTTGAAGAGGTGGCAGTATATCTACCTCCTGGCGGGATCTCTGACGTTTCTGTTTGGCCTGTTCTGCTTCGTCATGCCGAATTCTCCCGTGTCGGCGTGGTTTCTTACGTCGGAGGAGAGGTTTGCGGCGGTGGAGCGGTTGAGACATGGGCAGACAGGTGTGCGATGCACAAAGTTTAAAGGATCGCAGCTCAAAGAAGCCATTCTCGATGTCAAGATCTGGCTGATCGCCTTGATGATGGCCTCAGCATACACCGTCAACGGCGCCGTTAGTGGCTTCGGCCCTCTTATCGTCTCGACGTTTGGCTGGAGCACACTGCACTCGATCTTGTTCCAGTTTCCCCTGGGCGGACTCTGCTTCATCGTCATTCTCCTCACGGGCTGGCTGGGCTCCAAGTTCACCAACATCCGCATCTTCATGCTCATCGTTACCTGTCTGCCTGTGATTGCCGGATGTGCCATCATCTGGAAGAGCGAGTGGTCGTACCGAGCCGCGGCGCCTGTGGTGGGATACTCGATCACGGGATTCTTTGGCGGGACTGTGAGTCTGATCATCACGATTGGGATGTCCAATGTGGCTGGGCATACGAAGAAGAGCTTCATGGCTGCTACGATCTTTGTTGCGTACTGCGTGGGTAATATTGTTGGCCCGCAGCTTGTTTGGAGCCAGACGAAGAAGGATCATTATCCTGCGCTGTGGCTAGGCTTGATCATCTGGTATGTGCTTCGCGACTCCCTGATTGCGGTCGACTCTGACAGTTTATAGCTACATCATTTGTATTCTAGCATCTGCAACCTTGTATGTTGTTCTCCGTAACGAGAACAGGAGGAGAGATGCTCTCGGTATGGGAGACGAGAGCGAGCGAGCCAAGTTGGCTTTCCAGGACTTGACGGATAAGGAGAACCCATACTTTCGCTACGTCTACTAATCACAGGTGAAGCAAGGCATGATCAAGACACAAACAAAAGTTACTGGAATATTGATACAAGGGGATGCGGTCATGATCAGCATGAACTGGGCATTGGAGCAAATGCCCGAATTATCAATGAGCGAATCATTCTTCGAAAATGTCATGGTATAATCATTAACTACACAAGGTATCTATCATAAGCAGCAATTGAAGCCCATCTCTAGTAAAAACCATCCCTGTTCCTCAGCCTACAGCTTCGAAGGCGTCTCATTGTGGTTTTTGATCTCAACGATCAATTTTCCTATCGCAGTTAGCATCACCCCCCAAAACAGTCACTGTTAAAACGCATACCTGTGTTGATACCCTTGTACAGGTCAACAAGAGCCTGCTCAGCGACCTTGAGGCCGCCGCGCACAACAGTCTCGGTCTTCTTGAGCTTGCCCTCGGCAATCCACTGAGCCAGCTCAGCACGCGCGGCGGGGTACTCCTTGACGTGGTCGAGAACGATGAAGCCCTGCATCTTGATGCGCATCGAGACGATCTGCGAGAAGGCCTTGGGTCCTGTGGGCTTGGCCGCGTTGTACTGGCTGACGAGGCCGCACTCGACGAAGCGGGCGTGCTCCTTTGCTCGCATGAGACACATGTCGAGGATGTCGCCGCCGACTGAGACTTGTTAGTCTGGTTCATGTTGAGGAATTGGCTGGTGGCTTACCGTTGTCGTAGTAGACATCAATGAAGTCCTTAGTGGCCTCGTTGAACTTCTGCTTGAAGTCATCGGCCTTGTAGTTAAGCGCAACATCGAATCCCAGCTCCTCAGTGAGCCACTTGCACTTATCCTCGCCTCCAGCAATGCCCACGACTCGGGCACCCTTAAGCTTGGCGATCTGGCCGGCAACACTGCCAGTCGCACCAGCAGCGCCAGAGACAACGACAGTCTCACCAGGCTTGGGATCAGCGATCTTTGACATGCCAACCCAGGCAGTCAAGCTGGTCATGCCGAGTGCCGAGAGCATGTCCTTGGGGTCTTTGACACCGGGGTAGTAAGAAGTAGGCTCGAACTGGCCCTCGGGAAGAATGGCAAACTCGGTCCAGCCGGTCAAGGCCGCGACAATGTCGCCCTCCTTGGCTTGCTTGCTCTTGGAGGCGAGGACACGGCATGCGGTCGATCCACGCATGGTCTGGCCGATCTGAACAGGAGGGAGATAGGATCGTATATCTGAGACATTGTGTTAGCACAGGGATCTAATGATCGCCGACAACAAGGCCACCAACCTCGGAGCCAGCCTCGCATGGCGGGGTCTAGAGAGAGGTACAGCGTCTCGACGAGGATCTGGCCATCCTGGAGATCAGCTGGCGTAGGCGCAGGAGAGGTCTTCTGGTGAAAGGTCTGGCCGGGGATGATATCGGTGGTAGGACGCTCAGCGAGCACGACAGAGAGGTTCTCGCGAGCCATTGTGAAGAAGGAAATTGGGGTGGTATCTGGCTTAATCTGTTTCTCTTCTTTTTTGGTTGTGTTGAAGTCGTGTTGTATTGTATGCTGTGTCTCGATCTTTTGTTGTGGGACAGCAGATCGTTCCGACGAGCGGCTTTTGTACCTGGCTTGGTATTGTTGTTCACGATATTTGAGACGTAGCGTATCACGATGTACTCGAAAGGGAATCTGATTCAAACAAATAGTGCGACTCTAAACAAGATCTGGTGTGACAGTACAGTACAGTCAAACCAAGAATGCCTTTGCTCCTGCTTCGGGGTCCAGCCTATTTGTACCCTTTGCCCCCCCTTCCCACTTACGGTTCTTAGAGCCAAAGGCAAGCGACTAGAGTCGTCATGGCCCGCGCGTGTCTTGTCTATCCGCGGTTGTTATCTCCGTCTGTAGACCGATAGTAAGCATTTTCACGCCTTGTTTCCTTTGTATTTGAAAACCACTAAGCCATCAACGCTAGGTTAGCTAGGTTGAGAAGGATCCCCGTGCCCGATGGCCGGGGCGCTATTCCCATGCGGTTATATCCCCGGCCTGCACCGTACCATTCGGCACCGGCGTCTTCGGGGATCGACGAGCTAGCGCCGACTGGCCCCGCCCCGGGCGACCCATCAAAAGCTGGGGATTGAGGGCATGCGGCTTTTCAGCTGAGGGACAATGCCCATAGAGAGAAACCGTGTCCGGACAAGATGCGAAAGGGGGTCGATGCCGAGGTTCGGTTTTGGCTTACCAGAGCGGTAATTGGGGCCTTGACGGCATTGACTGATGGAACTGTGCGGAACTTTTTGAGACGTGCAATGGAGGGGATTCTGTCTTGGTAATCTCCCCGACGGAGACACAGACGATCCGCCGGGGCCTATCAAAGTGCGAAATCCATGTGATGTGGTTTCATGGAAGGAAAACGAACCTCGGGACGGCGGCCGACCGTTGACCGAAGCTTTTCAGATGTGGAGCCTTGAAAAGTTGCTCCGGAGCCGGAGTTCTCGGCCGGGTTCATCTCGATGCGACAAGGGTTGATCTCTAATCAGTCGACACGACCGGCACTTCAGGATGATATAGATGCCGTGATCTGATATCGCCAAGTGTTTCTGATGTCATGTAAGCACTCTTTTTCTGCTGCGTGTCGATCATCTCTAGTTCGCCACCCTCAAAGATTACACATGGGATGGAACGGGATGGTTTCCATATCTGCTACATGTGAAGATTTTCTTACTATCGTCCCGGGCGAAGAACTTATGGTCACTGACTTACAACTTCTGATCTGGTTAGATCCAGTTTATTGAATTGGTCGAGGACTGTAGCAGGTCCATGGCCTCACGCAAAAACGATTCACAGCCCTTGCTGCTTGTTCATGGCGCTTACTACAATTACGAAGCTCTAATAAGCAGTAGCGTTGTTATATTATATTGCTGTCAACCAGCACGTGGGGAGGTAATTCACGGACCTACCAACCCAGATTATTTTAAGCTCCAAGGGTTCTCAGGGCTTTTAGACTCATTAACATGCCCAGAAGGAGCCTAGGCTATGTCTCCATACGAATTGGCAGCCTGGCCGGCTAAGAAAGACTCGAAGGTTTCCCAGCATCTCGCAAGTGAACCGATCTTCACTGACTCAGACTGGGCTCGAATGTCTTTGCCTTGGTACGCAGTACACCAAGCTCGGTGCCCACTTCATTGGGGGCGCGCAGCATAACCAAAAGAACCATAGAGCCAAATGTTCAAAGTAACGTTGATGTCGGCGATAGTATCTTCGAGTATGCGGCTGGTTCTGCATAAACACTGCCTTTGGCTACTAAAGGAGCCTCTTGTTTCTGGTCGAGACATTTGACGCGCTCAGTGGAAAGACTGTAAGCTTCTGGCTAGTGGCTGGAACCTCCTCACTTACAACTTCTTGATACATTGTTTGTTTTTACAAGTGAGCCATATCGTGTTCATTTATGTATAGTGAAGTCAAAAGATAATTGCCGATATCGAGTGCCTGAGACCACGCATGAGCCAGATCTAGGAGATGCTAGTATGTGGATACACATAATTGCATATCTCATTGGATTGAAGGCTCGAGAGAGTATCCCAGAGGTTGAACAAATTAATAAGGTCAGATGCTGAGATACAGAAATCTCACAAAGCTACCCCATACATGATTGGCCGAAGCTAATCTACATAAGATAGACTAGACTTGTACTGACTTATACGATGCACCTTTAGAGCCTTGCCATATATGGGATTTAGTGTCATAGAATACGCAACATCTCTGGCAAGTAACTAAAATGCCGATATTTGACCGCAACATGAGGTGATTACTGGGGTATCAAGCTTCCACTACCGTTGAAGCGGTAGCAAGACAGCCTCTCAGCGGGACGGTAGGGCTACCAGCAGAAGTAAGATGGGTCATAGAACCTCTCATCCCGGGAATATCATAGCGTGAGGATAACTAGCAAAGCCCAGATTTCCATATTCGAAGGCTCCGCATGTCCTGATGAAAGGCCCTGAGACTGAGCTTCAATTACACATGAAGCACAAAGCCATGTCGCCGAAGCCGATACAACAGTCCAATTACTTACTTAAACCGACTGGTCTCCCTCTGGTCCGCGTGTTGAGTGAGTTTATTATACTAGCGTACCCCAGAGAAAGAGAAACGGTAGCGGTCTTGGCGTTTCCCAAAGATCCCACACTCGCTGTTCTTACTAGTTTATTTACGGCTCTTCACTTCCTTGGAAATTATACCCTCCATTAACCGTTGCTACTAGCCGGGGTCCGATCACTGATGCGACTTCGAGATCTCATCGACGGAACAGCCAATAAATGGCCATCTCAATCCTGTCATACATATCCTACGTGAAACTCGAATCTGGCGAGACACTTCGTCACCAAGCCAAGAGCACTCCGTAAGGCGACAACAATCTTGCAACACTCGACACCGTCACCCCAATCAGTCCACGAGTCGGTCACGAAGTCTCTTTTTGGCTTGGCTCGACCGTTTTCCGTCATATCAACCCCAGTTCTTGGCCGCAGTTTGGCGTGGCCACCCCTGCAAAGCCCCATCACGAAATTAGACGGACCGTGGAACGTGTATCAGCCCTACCAAAATGGCCTCAATCTTGGAAGTTGGATCATTTCATCCTGCAGGAACAAGATTGGATCATGTGCCGGGATCCGACAAACTTGCTCACGGGAAGGTCTTGAATAACAAGCTCCTTCGCCCTTTTCAGTTCTGCTTCTTTACTCCTCACACATTCTCTCATCCATTCACTCGTTCTTTTGACACCGAGACTCTAGACGATCTCTCGGCTGTACTCCATTCATTCATTCATTCATTCACTTCCAAGTACTTACTCTTTCCTGTTCATCCCCTGCTACGTTGAATTCTTGGCAAGTCCCAGGAAACGTCCAACATCGCATCTTCACCGTTTTTGAACATCTGAAACTCGTCTACGCCGATCACGATGAAGTTCCTTCTTCCCATTCTTCTTGCTGCTCCCGCCGTCATGGGTCGGGCTTGCAAGGTCCGACACTCGCACCCGGCCCATGCTGTTGATCCCGTCTACACTCAGGCCCCTTCAACTCCCGAGAACACCGCCGTCGTGGCCGAGCCTGTCATCTCTGAGGCTCCCCAGCTTGGTGTCCAGAAGCCTTCTCCCGCTGAGGAGGTGGAGTCTGCCATCTCTGATGCTGCGCCCCTGCAGACTACCCTGGCTACTCATGCTGCTGCTCCCAGCCAAGCCATCAAGAAGGTCACTTCCAAGCCAAAGGCTGCTTCCAAGCCAAAGTCCAAGCCCAGCTCCAAGTCTACGCCTCTTGGCAACGGCGTGTCCGTCTCTGGCTCTTCCACCTTCTACGGTGGTAACCTCGCAGGCGGAAACTGCATGTTCACAACCTACACTCTTCCCGCTGGCATTCTCGGAACCGCTTTCTCTGGCCAGAAGTGGGACAACAGTGCCAACTGCGGTGCCTGTATCGAGGTCACCGGACCTTCTGGAACCGTCAAGGCTATGGTAAGCATCGACCGAATCACATTTGCAAGTATAATCCGCTGATTTTATTTAGATCGTTGACAAGTGCCCCGAATGCGATGCTGGCCATCTCGATCTCTTCCCCGACGCCTTCAAGGCTGTCGGAGGAACCGACGGAATCGTCAAGACCTCTTACAAGTTCGTCGAGTGCGGCATCACCTCCCCTCTCGTTCTCCACAACAAGGAGGGCACCTCTGCCAACTGGTTCTCCATCCAGGTCGTCAACGCCAACGAGCCTGTCAAGAGTGTCGAGGTTTCCACCGACGGTGGCAGCACCTGGAAGAAGACGGAGCGCAAGGACTACAACTTCTTCGAGAACCCTGCTGGTTTCGGAAGCACCTCTGTCGATGTCAAGGTCACCAGCAGCACTGGAAAGACCGTGATCGTCAACAAGGTCGGCGTGACTGCTGGCGCTCAGTACAAGGCCAAGTCCAACTTCTAAGAGGTTTACGTCTTTTGAAGATTTGCTTCATCGATAGTTGAGTGGGATGAGGTGTTCATGTTGGAGTGCAAGTTGGGCAGCTGGCTGCCTCGATAGATTTGTCTCATCAGGCCATGTACTTGGGCGATGCATGACCATCCCACTTATAGATGATGAAGGAGCAGTGTAGTTTTATCTTCTAGTATACAATTAACAGGAGGATACCACTCCAACGTTTTTAACACCAGCGGGAATCATACCTAAGTCAATGCTATGGGAGGGAGTCGTAGGTCGTTATGTTGGCCCTGTTGACTGATCGAGTGTCCAGGTAAAGGGAAGAACCACAGCAGTGACAACCACGACGATAGAATAGTCATTATATTCAGTTAGTGGGCTAAGCTTAAGTATTTTGAAGTCTAATAGTTCATTCTTAGTTATACTTAGATGGTAATTGCAGCAGACTGGTTAGTAATAGCTCTCCTAGGGCCAGGTAACCAGTCAGAAGTCCAGAACAGTGTTTCTTACATTGCAGATTGTTCACGGAATAAATAGGTAGATACACTCTTGGTACAGCTGCGACCTGGGCCACTTATACATGATATGAGGCTCACTATTCACATCAAGGTAGTTCGAATATGTAGATACATTGGGCGTATCAATGGATGATGATGATTTCAAGCTTCGAAGCAGAACATTACAACCCCTTAAACGAATACGCATATATTCTATATGCACAGTTAGCAACAGAAAAACTTGCTTGGTTCCGTGCCAACTGAGGCTCAAAGACCTTGCTAGTTGTGGTCATTGCTACCGCCGCCGCTAGCTAGCAGTTAGATTTATCTTCTAGTATACAACTCACAGGAGCATGATACTCCAGCGCTTATAGTGTATATCACCATAACCTAAACCATCGAAAAGTGTAAGGTCGATGCCACGATTCTTCTACATTCTACACCCGAATTTGCGCTGAAGGTTAGGCAGGTTAACGAAGCCCTACATATAAAATTGTATAAGGAGGAGGTTTTAGATGATGACAGGGAAGATGTCTACTGTTTTAGATAATAGCAACTTGGGATAACTTATAGTAAGTTATGGTAAGTTAAGGATGACTTAGTATGGCGTTGGAAGACTTTATTATGACTCGCCCGCCTGGTTCAAAAAATTGTCAGACGAATTCTGCATCCAAGTGGCTGAACCTGTCCTTGAGGCCAAGCCCTTATCTGACCCGATCATTGCTCCCTCATCATAGGACGGAATCAAAAATGCTTTGGACAGATTCGACATCACGTTAATCGTGCCTTTGCTGTCCATATCGTTGTTAGCATTCTTAATCCAAAGGGTATTGAAATGAGTATCCAGTACAATGAGGCGACGGCCAAAAGACAGCTGGAAAAGGAGAGCATTTATCGACGCTGCTGAGGCATTTACGCAGAAAGAAACATTAGAATTGGATGGACCACACAGTCTATTCCAGCGTCGATTATTTTATTCTCTACTGACATGCTTTCCTTCGACTCGAGCTCGGACCTGGATATACCGGCGTATAAGGAGATAGGATTATAACAGCGAGATATCTCGGGGTGCTACGACTTGTTTTCAACGTAGGTATCCGAAGTTATCAGCAAAGCCAAATCCCTCGTCGCTTACCACTCCTCTTCAGGCCAAGTTGGAGTACCCTTGAAGAGAACGAGATACTCAGCAAACGCAACAGAAGCAAGGAAACCCAAGCGATAGTCCGGGCACTAGCCTCGCAGCCGAACTAGCAAGTTCTGTCTACTCAGTAAGAACAATGCAATTGCTATTTAGGCAAATTTGTTTGAGCAATTTTGCCAGACGGGGAAACTCTGTAGGCGAAATGAACAGGGTAATGACCTGTAGGATCCATCAAATGCTCTTGGACACTCCTGAAACCGGGTTTCCTCAGGGAGAAGAATCTTGACGGTTGAGACTGTGCAGAGAACGGAACAGATGAGCAATGAGCCAAGAGCTTGTGTGTCTTGATAGACCAGCCGAGCCAATCGTATCTTCCCATCACAGGCTTTATCGTCTCCGTGATAAAGTGTGTTACCCCGAATAATTTGGGGAATTTGGGGGAGACAATTCGGGGAATGGAGAAAAACTGGGCTAACCTTTCGGCCCTTTCCCCACAGCAACTCGCGAGGCACCGCTGATGACATAGCCAAGTTTTTCTCTCTACCGCTATGTTAGAGCGCACAGAGAAGGCGACGATCATTGCTCTTCTCTGTGGGCAACCAAAGACATGCGCTCCAATCATGGCTCAGCTTCATAACCCAGCTCTTCCAAAGAGTTTCCCGGAAATCGCACCGCCTGAGTAGAATCAGCACGGCAATGGCGGTGGCCTCGGCAGACAAGATTACTCCAACGCGACAGTGCATTTGACGTGGCAGGGCTCCCTTGCTTGCCATGATATCATTCCCGGGAATACCCTCCCCACGCGTCTTAACCCGCGGAGCCGCTCAGACTCCCGCTTGGGGCATTTGGGCAAGGAGACAGTGATTCATGGTGGTGCTTGGCTAGAGAAGAAGATGTGATTGTGCTCAGGAGGAATCTGTTGCTGCACGTAGTCTCAATTGCAACTTGAGCTTCAACTTCTTCCAAGCCACCAACTATCCACCCTCCCTCTCCCCAACGATGCAAGTACATGACTGACCTGGTGGAAACATCAACCGTTCAAACCCAAGCCACGCCACATCCCGCAAAGCCAGAGCCAAGTCCAAGGCCAAGAGCCAAGAACCCCAGAGCAAGCCCCAACGCTACCGTTCTCAAGCGACGATCCTCCCCGTGGGCAGCCAAACGTCCCCTCCACAAGATGCATGACGTTCGGAAGCAGACCCATCGAAAGCGTAAAACCTCACTCGCGCGCTTCTAACACGTTCTCCACGCCATCCTTGGATGCCCATGGGCTTTGAATAAGTCGACGACGATGGGGCTCTATATAAAGGAACTGAACTGCGACGTGGGACTTTTCGAGCTTTTCGGTTTGTCAGTATCGTTTCTTCTTTGATTGAGGCTCTTGACGATATATCCACCATGTATCGAATTTGGAACATCTACGGTACGATACCCTCCCTCCTGTGAGGCGATGATGTATCTAGAACTAACACATCGCAGCCCTCGCCGCCATTGGCACCATCGGCGGCATGCTTTTCGGTTTCGACATCAGCTCCATGAGCGCTTGGATCGGCTCTGACCAATACCTCGAGTACTTCAACCATCCGGGCTCAACAGAGCAGGGCGGCATCACGGCCTCCATGTCAGCTGGATCCTTCGTCGGCGCCCTCATCGCTGGTGTTATTGCCGATCGCCTTGGTCGACGGAAGGCTCTTATGATTGCCTGTCTCTTCTGGATCGTCGGTGCTGCTCTCCAGTGCTCTGCGCAGAATGTTGCGCACCTTATTGTTGGCCGTATCGTCAGCGGCGTCGCTGTTGGTATTACGAGTTCGCAGGTTCTTGTGTACCTCGCTGAGCTTGCGCCTTCGGATATCCGTGGTCGCGTTGTTGGTATTCAGCAGTGGTCTATTGAATGGGGTAAGCTTGGCACCTCCCAGTCTGCACGTTGTAGTTTTGCTAACAATTCAGGTATTCTCATCATGTATCTCATCTCCTACGGCTGCTCTACCAGCGTAGAGGGTCCCGCTGCCTTCCGCATCGCATGGGGCATCCAAGCCATTCCCGGCTTCATCCTCCTCGCCGGTCTCTTCTTCTTCCCCGAGTCGCCCCGATGGCTCGCCCAGCATGATCGCTGGGAGGAAGCTCACTTCAATCTTGCCCACCTCCACGCAGGTGGTGATCTCGACAGCCCTGTTGTCATCGCCGAGATGGAAGAGGTCCGCGAGGCTGTTCGCATTGCCCAAGAGTCCAAGGATATCGGCTACCTTGGCCTGTTTGCGCCTGGTGTCTGGAAGCGCACCGTTGTTGGTGTCAGTGTGCAGATCTGGCAGCAGTTGCTGTAAGTTTGCTCCCGAAGGTTACTGATGGAAACTGGTACTAACGTGGATTCAGGGGTGGCAACGTTATGCTCTACTACCTCGTCTACATCTTTAACATGGCTGGAATGACGGGAAACACCGCTCTCACGTCCTCCATCATCCAATATGTCATCTTCCTTGTCACAACTGGTCTTGTTCTGCCCTTCATCGACCGTCTCGGTCGCCGGCCACTTCTCATCGGCGGAGCTTTAGTCTGTGGTGTCCTGCACTTCACCAGCGGAGCTGTCATGGCTGTCCACGGTTACCCCGTCGACGGTATTGAAGGTGAGTCCTGTTCACATCTTACAAGTTACTGCACAAAGACTAACTTTTACAAGGCAACGATATTTTGACTTGGGCTATCAAGGGAGCTCCCGCAAAGGCTGTCATCGCTCTAGCATACATCTTCGTCGGAGTCTACGGTCTTACATGGGCACCCGTTGCTTGGATCTACGCCAGCGAAGTCTTCCCCCTCAAGTACCGCGCCAAGGGTGTCGGTCTGGCAGCCTCCGGTAACTGGATGTAAGTCACGGTCCCCTAGCAGTCACAAACAGGTACTGACATAAGTGCTACGCAGCTTCAACCTGGCTCTGGCCTTCTTTGTTCCTCCATCCTTCACCAACATTCAGTGGCAGACATATATGATCTTCGGCACTTTCTGTATCGCCATGACCTTCCACGCGTTCTTCACCTACCCCGAAACCGCACGCAAGACTCTTGAGGAAGTCGAGGCCATCTTCGACAGCAACGTTCCCGCCTGGCGTACTGCCAAGGCCAGCGGTGGCTTCGGTGAGCGGATCGAAGAGGCTAAGAGTACCGGTGGTCTCAAGGGAGAGATTGACGAGAGGGAGACAACTCACGCTGAGACTGCTTGATGATTGATGGTTTGTTGTAATGTAGTACATAAGTTACAGAGTTTAAATATACCCCTGTGCCCGATCATGTCGTATCGTGCTTTCACTCCTGCTCTTCCGTCATCTCCCAGCACTCAACCACAACGCCGCTGCCCGCAACCGACTTGCAGATCCAGCAAGGACAGGGCGATCTGGAGAAGTCATTCTACGACTCGATCCAGGTTAGTGCAAAGAAGGTCGTTTGAGACTTTTACCCGTCCAGAGGATCAGCGTTTCGCGCTGCTCGCCCGTGACTGGACAAGAGCCAGGGAGACGATGGTCGGAAGGCCTGGATTTGTGAAAGGGCTTCCCGGCATCAAGGTTGTCGTTGGTGCTGTTGCGATGGTCTGTCAAGAGTAGAAAGAGGAAGAAGAAAGAAAGTATGAGCCCTCAGGGGGTCTTATAACTGCCAGCACTCATCAGTCACGTCACTGGTCTGGCATGCGGACCAAGCAGATGCAGGCTACTCGACTAAGTACCTAGGTACGGTCGAACACGTTTGTCGGACCGAATGTATCTGCCGATGTTTCTATTGTCTAGATATTCAAAGACTCTCAAGCAAGACTAGCAATATCTCATCTTTGCCGTAATATGCATTGTAAGCGTCTTTTTGCTACTCAGAAGCATAAGTCCTTGTCTCCTGCCCATCGTCCCTACTCCGGTTCTCATGTACAGTTTCGTATAAAGGTTTTAACGTTGATATAGTCCGAGATATATTGAATTGCCCCACTTACTCTACGCTGATACTATAGATATATAAAAGTCTTAGATTATCCATGGTAAGGATAGAAAGTAGGAAATTGTCCGAACTTTTACATGCACACGGTAGAAAGAAGATACCTGCTAGATTTATCGCACAATACAATCACGCTACTGAGAAGGCTGAGCCTGACTGCCTAGATACTCAGAAGCGTCTGTCTTATTGGTGAGAGTAGAAGAGATAGAAGAGAACTCGCAATGCCTCAGACCATCAGCCAGAGGCATAGGGGCATACGATCTTGATAACCCCCGGCTTTGTTTTTGCTATGCTTTGAAACATCAATGTCTGCTCTTAGGGTTTCGTTATAGGCCTCAAGATCAAGCTATTTGAAGTAGCTGTTTGCTAAGGCAGTTACTTTTGCAGAACGCTATCGAAGGGTTTGCTGATATGGGCATTCGCTGGCACTTCTACTTGTCTTGCACTGTTTATTACATTCATAGTACTGGTATTTGATCTTATAATGATGTATTGATAGAGGATACTCAACGCCTCTGGTAAGGACCGATCAGCGCAGAATTGTAAGCATGTGCACCTTGTTCGTCCGTGTCTTTGTTCAGTTATGGGTCGTCAGGGATCGTAATAGGTTGTCAATGCTCATCGGCCTATTACACATCAAACATTCCCTTCCTGTGAATGAATATCTCGGCAAGGTAGTTACTCCCGAAGAGCGATCTCAAAGTTCTACCAGTGAAGACTGGCCAGCACTGTCACTTGCCAGTGATACTGGCAACTGCCCAAAGCGTCGACTGTGAATCAGAGGCCATGGCAGGCAATTATCTACCTATAAAGCTACGAAGGGTTCGCTCCTCTTCCCTCACTCCTCTTCCCTCACTCCTCTTCCCTCAACCAAATATCCATTTCTCCAGATCATAACACGCATCACAAACCACACTCTCAACCAAACTCATATCACCATGAAGTTCGCAATCATTGGTAAGAACGCGCCCCCAAAGCCTTACACAAAGGCCTGGTTTTCTGACTGCTCCATAGCGCTCTTCCTCCTTGGAGCCGTCAACGCCATTCCTTCCGAAGTGACCTCCAAGGAAGGCTCCTGCAACATCCAGTGTGCTTTCTGGTACTCCAAGTGCTACCGCCGCCCCTGGGGCTACACCTGCGACGCCAGCGGCAAATTCGTCCGACGAGGCTGGAACCCAGACTGCGAGAAGTACTGTTGGTGCAACTGCGATGCCAAGTAGAGGACAGATCAGAGCTTGAGATGAACGCGTTGTTTGTGGTAGAGGGATCTGAATCGACGTTTCCCAGGCTTTCATCTGGCGAGATATGAGTGCTTTGGTCTGGTGTGGAAATTAGATCAACAATGGCAGATAACAGCAGCCATTAGTTAATAAGAGATCTTTGCACCCGACTTCCTTTGAATGAAAATGTGCTAGAACATGAGAAATCCTCGCGCTGCCTTTGATAATATCGATAAAGTCTTTAAGCAGTGTGCCAGGGGCAACCTTGGGAATGAACTTGACCTATGTTCGTCAGGTCTTAGGTTGAGCTCGCCGATGTACCAGGCCGTAGTTCTCTTCCAGTCTACGATCCCGTCCATACCCTTCTCACGCGACTACCATCAGCCATTCATTCAGCAAAGGTATCGGAACAGATATATCATGTATTCTTCCATATTGTTATGCAACTTGTGTTCTACCCACAGCCTACCCAGAAGAACTCAACATGCAACCCATCAAACTTGTTCCCCTACTATACTCGCTAAAGAATCAAATACTTTTCGTTCGTCATCACTTCTCGACGTCATTTTGTGAAGAGTCGGACACTGTCCTCGTGGCACTGTCGTTGAATACAAGGCCCGGATGGCCAACACAGAGGCAAAACACGGCAATAACGACAAGCCTGTCGCATGTTAGTACTGCAACCCTCCAACAGAGGAACCTATCGACTTACACTCCCTCGAGACCAATGAAGAGCCCCTCGTCCGTAACAAGATCCGAGTCTTGGTATCCCTCACTCAACTCATAACATCGAAACGCGCATCGAGCAAGAATCAGAATAACAGCAGCGCTCACGAACCCGAAAAAGATGCGCATGCGGTTCCCGATGGCGCTGGCAGCGCCGCTGCGGAAATACCGCCAGAGGTAGTCGCCGAGGAGAGCGCAGAAAAGAACGAGGATGACGACTTGCAGCGAGAGGCCAGCCAAGGCCACGTCGATGCCGGTCTGGCTTGAGCCTTGGCTGATGGTCGACAGGGCTCCACCAGCGGCTTGGAGTACAAGGCAGATGATGTCGGCGGGGATGAAAAGCCACCAAACGAGTTCGGGCTTGAAGCGGGACATTTCGGGGGCGAAGTATTTGATACTGCGTAAGTTAGAAACGTTATGGTAGAGCCAGCAAAGACGGACCTACATCTTGGACAAAGTAACGTAGATGGCAGCTGTATAGAACACAGGACCAGTCGTAATAAAGACAATCTGAACCATGAAGCCTCCAAAGTTGAAGGGATTATTATACAGGATAATCCGACCAATGTAGCCAATGATCTCAAACAGACACCCGAGCATCATGAAGCTCATGTAGAACCACTGCCTCCAGCGAATGCCGAGAAACATGTGTGTGCCCATCGCGATGGCGTACAGGACGATGAAGGTGATGTTCGCAGCGAGCGAGGGCCGGTATTGGTAAACGCTCCATTGTATGGGACACAGCTCCAGGGTGCAGTTTGCATCTGGTCCGAAGACGATGAGGCCGTCTGGCGGTGCTCTTGACATGGCGATGTGGCGACGGGGATGCAGATAGAGGATAGGGCTAAAGTTTGGTGTTTTCAAAAGGGTGGATGGGAAGAGTATATAAAGTTAACGGTATCCGGCCACGAACGGAATAGCCTTTTGTCGAGCTGCGTGCAAAGGATGTTGGTTTTATGTGTCTAACCTCAGACTTCAACCCCTTGAAAGCAACGCGACACTCACCCCCGATCCCTCTCAGTTAAACACTAGCATGCTCCTCGAAAACAATATCCAGATCGGATTTACACTCGCACTCGCCTAAGTGCCAAGTCGAACACCAGCTTTCCCCCCTTTCGCACTCCTCAGCCCTGCGACGAAAGCGAGTGCGAGGAACAAGCCAATCAGACGCTCGCAGCCCCAGTGAATTGACTGCGCGGAAGCTAAACGCTAAACACGTTGGACTGCAGACTAAGCTGCTTCGAGAAACCCATTCGAGATGACTAGCTTGCGTCCGAGGTGTGTTTGTGTGGAGGACGTCATGTTGGGTGAAATGACGGCTTGATAAAGTCATTGTTGGATCCTTGACTTATTTCCGAGTTGAAGGCGAGGGTCAGTGTTTTGGGGCTGTGGTATCAGTCTAGATAGGGCGGTTAGATAACTATCTTGCGAATGTCAGAAGCTTGACAACCTCTGTTCCCACTGTACACTGTCACGCACTGTTTTTTTGTCTTGCTGGCTACCAACATCCTGAGTCTTCTGCAATAGGTGTCACAGCTGTTCAGAACAAGCACAGATTGTAAATGTCCCGCCTACCACAGCATCTCTTCTTAGTGAGTCAAAGCTATGCTGCATAGACATTTAAAGTACTGTATTCAGAGTGGTGGAGGATATCCACAATCCAAGCTTCTTGGTTCATCACTCATCTCCCTTCGAAGTTCCCGGTCCCGAAAACAACGATCAGCAATCCGAGTATGACACGGCCACTTGTCTTGACAAAATAATTCCCTCCCAGAAGTGCCATCATAGAACAAGGTCATCTGTTCCAATCACCATCCTTGGCATATCACTGATAACGTCAGCCCGGTCAAAAGTTCTACATCAGTCCAACCAACGATTACATAACATCGTTGCTATCATATAAATCTCCTTTGTGCTACAAGGTGAGCGCCAGTTGAGAGATCAGCCGAAGCCGATCGAGTGGTGGGAGCTGTTAAGCATGATGTACCCACGATTCCGGTTTCGTCATGATCTGGCCATTCGCCTCGGCGCAGCTATAAAACACTTCTCTACTTCATCTTCGCGGAGCGGTCCATATGAAGAAACGATACAGAACCTGAAACTGAATGCACGGACTAGAATTATATATCAAGGTACCGCCCGAAAGCCAGGCCTCTGATAATTATGCGTGCTAACATGATGCAGGCTTCACTGGGAAAGTGGTATGACACTAGATACAACGCGTTGCAGACTGGAATTTGGCTAGCCAAAATAAAAATTTAATATTTAGATACTACAGTGGGCATATAACAGTTCCAATAACATCCCGACTTTTACAATTCCATATGAGATTACATAAACTATAAACACATCTGCACTTGCACTTCTCCTTTCACTCTTCTCTTACACCCTTTTGGGCTGAAAAGCATACTATCCTCCATCAACCTACATTTAAGAAGACTGCTCTCACTAAGAACGTCTAACAATCTAGGCTGAAATGCCCTCTCTTGAACGACTCTATTATTAGCATACTTCTATCCTTTTCTAGTCTCATTCTCTGATCTAATATAAATCGCCACCTCGGCAGCAGTCTTGGTAGCTATACTATGCCCCAATGTGTAGGAAGAAACTATGTCTTTTTGCATGTGTGTAACCTTGATCTATCTCGGCGCGATATTGAACAAGGTTGTTCAATTATTATTGGCAAATTCTAATAAAATATTGAAGAGACAGGCCAAATTGCATCTGGGAAAAGCTCACGACTTTGACACCAAAGTCCTATGCACCGTCTTCTCAGACAATCTCTTTCCTAATCGGTAGACTTCGTAAGTCCAGTCTTAATGTTGGTATAACATCTATCATTTTTCACTTGTGAAAGGCGACTTACCGCAGGTATGTTGTTAGAAGGGAACCTACAGAACTTTCGAACATACATCAAGCTGGACTCCATTTGTTTTCCGTCATTCGTAAGGTGCTGCAGTTTGAGTATTGTGAATCCAACATAAAGCTGCGGACAAAAATGGATAGACCTGTCAAAGACGTGCTTGGAAGCTCACTTGAACTTCACACACACTCAGTGTACCAGTTGATTTTGAGGGCTCAGTTTTGCTAAACGGATTTCCATGGTTTAGGTATCATCATTGCACTGCTTTTTTGTTACGACTTTGCAACTTTCCCCCTGACGCCCGCATATACACGCTTCTCTGTTGAGACGTGCTGTTAAACTGAACCCTACCTTGTTACGAGAGAGGAACCACATCTGATCAGGAAAGGAATCACTTGCAGGCTCTGGGGGGCTTCCCCTCTTTTTATACTTCTTCTCTACGCATCTTGGCCTTAGGCATCTGCCAGATTGCACACCCCACAGACACCAACCTTACATTAAAGTCCGCAGATCGACAGCAACATACTTCCGATAGCCAGATGGATTTTATGAGGCAAATTACATGCGAGTGACGTTTTCCACCTCGGCATGTTTTAATAAATATATCTATGCACCTGAACACAGGTCAATATCGAGATCTTGTGGCGCTGCGCTGCAGCCACACCACCACTCACTCTCCGGACTTTCAGGAAGGAACCACCAGCGCCAGAACACAACTCTCCCCTCACCTTCCATTGTCAGGAGAAATGGATACCTATATAAACCAAAGAAGCAAACGTTTCAGCATACCAAATGATAAACCCTACATTGTTACGAACTGAGCCCATTAGGACTCTCGTGCTAACAACACAGGTTCCAGATGAACCACATCTGATGGAGACTGTGCAGTGGGGTTGGTGCGAAGGGTGGCAGTCAGAGTGTCCAGTGACGGCCTCACTTTTTGCTCAATTCAATAAAGACTTTCTAATACTGTGTAATACGTTACGGTGGGTTTCCTTCGAGATCATGCTGAGGGTTCGTTGGTGGAGTCATTTGTGCGGTACCGCCCCAGACATCGCGAAGGTACCTACCATGTTCTTGCCCGGATGGCTCCGTGGTCATAGGTTTTCGGCTGTATATGGAAATATGCCTCAAGAACAGTGTTCAAATCCGTCAGATGATCAAAAACGACATTTGTGTGGAAAGGTTATGACCAGAAATATATAGTTATGCCGAGACACATAAAATTATTTTGGTTCTCAGCCAACCAATGATCGCCTCATGCGCGTCCAAGACACGAAGTACCCCCAATTGTGCCCACAATGTGTAGGCAGATAAGTACTTCTTGTCCAACGGGTCGTAGTCTTCAGCATCAGAGTCAGTAACCCGCCTCCTGCTCGATCTCCTCCTTGCTAGGGCACCACTTGTCCTGTAGCTCCTTATCCGTAGACTTCTCAATCGTACTCTTCTCCCACCACTCACCCCAGCTAGTCAAGAAAATGCGGTCACGGTCCTCGGGGAAGTCACTTCTTGTAAGCGCCGCAAGGACGCTTTGTGCGCCTGTCATGCTGTCAGCAACAACCCTCGACAAGCAAACTTCAAGTGACTCACCTTCAGGAATCGTCTTTGCATCGGGCATGCTGGCTTGGATCCCCATTTGGTTCGCAAGACCCGTGCCGGGAATAAGGCCAGGTGAAACAGCGACAACGTCGTTCGTGTCAGCAAGTTGACGACGCCACCAATGCGCACCGAGCAGTCCGGTGAATTTGGTGTTGCTGTAGGTAGCAGGGGCAGGTGTGCCAGAGCCGGCTTTGAGCTCCTCGTCAAGCTTGCCTGTGCACGCATGAGAATACTGGAATGGCGTACGATGAAGAAACTTACTGGGATCAGAAACAGTGCGAATGGCGCCAGAGGAAACAAAGACGATCCTGGACTTGTCCTCTACCAACTTCTCCCGCAAAAGGTGCACAAGATAATGCTGCGCTGTTACACGTTAGTCAGGGCCAAACTTTGCGTTACATATATATACTTACACAGGTGGTTCACGATATGCGACTCGCACCATCTCGACCCATTGGGCCCAGGTCCATCCGCAGCAACACCACCAAATCCCGCATTGAGCAGCAAATAGTCAACCTTTGTCCTGCCGAGCTTCTCAAGAATCTGCTCGGCAAAGGACTTTACGCTCTTAAGATCACTCAACTCCAACGGGAGAATAGTAACGCTGTCCGAAGATCGGTCGTACTTGAGTTCATCATAGGCCTTTTGCGCTCTCTGCGTGTTGCGTGCTCCAAGGAGGACTCTGTAAGGTTGGCTTTGGTCGAGGAGCTGCTTGATAGCTTCAAGGCCCTGTTGCTATTAGTAATGTTACACCCAAGATTAATGGGCTGCGCTCACAATTCCGGATGAGACACCGGTTGCCACAACTGTTTTGTAAAGAGAGCCCATTTTCTTTTTTTAATGCCAGGTTAAGAATGTTATGTCTAGTTTGCTGAAAAATGGCTTGGGATATGCTGATGTTGAAGTCGGTGCTTTTGAGGGGGAGGCTCAGCGGGGTTCGCAGGCATAAGTGACGTAAATGCTAAACACCGGAACGTAGAAAAGGGCGTAAGCAGTTGTGTAAGCAACATATCGACTCATGAAATACGTTGCGCCCTATACGTCTAAGAAGACGGCGGTTTTTAGGCCGAACGTCAGATCCTTGTTTCTGACCCTGCGAATCGTATATACACAACAGCGTAAAAGGTACCTATAGTAGGGCTCAATGGATTTCATGAAGTCGCTACGCCTGTCAGACATATAGAATTACTCCTCAAAACTATCCATATTCTGATGTAATCAGCTTTGCATTATTAAGCTTATGTTTGTCTAGTATTTTCATTTGGAATCATTACGCGTTCAAGCATAAGCCGTAACGGCGACCTCGAATACCAAAACTCATTTCCAAATCCATCTTGGCATGGTCTAGGTAAGTCGAGATTCAGAAGCTTCGGTATTTATGTTGGAATAGGTCCAAGACCCAAGCTTTGCATCGTCAGTATCAACACGGAAATACAATTCATGAGTTTCATATCACGTACATGGCTTTTTTCCACCCCGCGATGGTGCTCCGGGGGATCTGGAAGTGATTCTCGGCATCTGTCGTAGAAGGCGGCACCATCTCGCCTCGACGATCGACTCGGTGGTGAACCATCCACATGATAACCTCCTCCTTCTTCCTCTTCGAATAAGTATTTTCCTTGCGAATAATTGGCGTCGTACGTAGTAGTTTACGTTCTGACAAGGGCTTGGGTTTCGGTCCTCTTCTCTTCTTGGGTGGAGGACCCATATCCCATGTTGTTCGCTCGGCAGATTCTGGAGCAGGACTGGAGGCGGCAGGCTCGGGGGCTGGGGTGGAAGCAATAGGCTGAGGCCCTGGAGTCGGGGTCTGGGTAGGAGTGAAACGAGGTGTCGCCAGTGGTGTAAAGAGGGGGGATTGCTGCGGTGTAGGTATAGGAGTCCCCTGAGATGTGAAGAGGGGACTTTGGGGAGTGGCATGCACTGTTTGAGGGGCATAGTGAGCCACTTGAGGAGGATGGGCAATATAAGGGGATTGAACCATTCGAGGAGATTGCAACGGATGAGGAGGTTGGGCCACTTGGGAATGGGGGGACTGAGGCATGTGGTGATATGGAGGCTGCGGCATGTGAGGAACAGGGGCATGAGCCACGTATTGGGCGTGAGCCATCTGAGTCTGGGCCATATGATGGGGCGACTGAGGCAAATGAGGATGGGGGTAACCCATGTGAGGAGGATGGCCCATTGAATGATGAGGAGATTGGGGCATGCGAGGATGAGAATAATGAGATTGGGCGACCTGGGAAGGATGGACAATTTGGGGATGTTGAACGCCTTGGGCCTGTGGTGGATAAGCCATATAATGCTGAACAACCTGAGGTGGAGGTTTAGCCGCAAGAGGTCGCTGAGCCGTTCGAGACAGTTGCACCACTTGAAGCGATTCAGGCACCTGTGACTGAGCTACCGAAGACTCAGTTGGCTGGGGTGATTGGGCCGCAGACGATTTACCCGCCTCAGGTGGTTGAACACCTTCAACGGCTTCAACCACCGGCGAAGAAGGTTGAGGTTTTGGCGAAGAAGTCATCTCATCCGCAGAATGGCTTCAATAAGTGGAAATAGCTAGAGAATGTCTAATATCACCACTTAGAGAAGTCTTAAAAGTCGGACAAGAGAAAACTGGATACCCCCCCACTCACCAATCCATTTTACGGAGGACATGAGGGAGCTGATTGGTAGATCTTAAGCAAGACAGAATTGATCGAACATCCCATCACTATTAGCCTTGGAGGATGTTGATGTCTTTTTGTCAGGGATCACACTAGTTCTGCGCTAAGGTGACTGAGTTTGTTGAGTTTTGTTGGGTGAATGGAAATCCAGGTAATAACATAAGACGATCCTCGTCATGGGCGGTCATCATCACTCCAGTCCATAAGTCTTTCTTCAGGAGAACTTGTTCATTTGCTGCCGTTTTTAACTTCACCAATCTACTGCCGTTATCAAACGGTGAGGCTGGATAACTTTCACATCTACATTGTAAATGTCTCAAATATGCTTGATCATGCTGTTCTCTGCAGCGTTCTATTCCGGTATATCAAACCAGTTTAACTATAACTCATAAATGGCACTTTTAAACCCTCTTAGTTCGTAGGGACTCAGGAAGCTCAGCAACCTTCTCGTTGAAGAGCTTCTCAGCATCAGCCCACACTCGCGAGGTCTTGCGGTCCTTGAGGGTAAGTAGAGACTCCTTGAGACCCTCGCTGAAGGCTTCACTAGCCTCACGGGGTAGCATTGAAGGGAGATGATCGATGCTGATGACGGAAAGGGGCAGAGAGTTCTGGTCGTTCTTAATCTCAACAGGAACGGTGGGCTCCTCGAAGGTGGTGTTGATGGAGTAGATGGGGATGGGGTTGTGAGGGTTGGTGGTATCACAAGAGACGTCGATAACAACGGCCAAGTTGCGACCGGACTTGGCCAGGAGTTCCTGGTTGATGAAAGGAGGGATGGGCTTGGAGAGGTAGATGGCGTTAAGGAAGATATCAGCCTTGGCGATCTCCTCATAAGGACCTTCGCAAGTTAGCTTTAAGTACCAATAAGAATATACGAGAAACTCACCATCTCGGTCCTTGGTCTCGTTCAGGTCCCAGCGAGTAATGTTCTCATCGGGCATACCAGCCTTGAGGAACAAGTCAACAGCGCCCTTACCGCATCGTCCGAGAGCACCAAGCACAAGAGCGGTGGGCTTACGGCCAAGAGACTTCTCGGCCTTGACCAAGTCCTCGCGGATCTGGTTAACAAGCTCATCCTCGTTCATGTAGTATCCACGGCCCTCAGTGAAGGTCTCGACAGATGGGAGCTTGGAGGAGGGGTCCTGGAGCTGGTGGGCAAGCGTCTTGATTCCGAGCGCAGCGCCGGCAAAACCAGCATGGAATCCGAAACTGGTAAAATCCATTAGTAAAAGGGTGTTCGAGAACTGGCCCATGAAGCTCAGGACTCAGGGTACGGAGCCACTTTCAGGGTTCGCGATTGACTGTTTCGAGCTTCATGGAGAAGAGCAACTTACGCTGAAACACGACGGCCTTGTTCGTCAACTAGGAACTCCAAGTCATACAGAATGCTGCCGCCTTGAGGGAAACGGCCGAGGACCTTTTCCCATCCTCCTTGGTTCTAGAAAGTGTCAGTTGACGCCTTCTCCGGATTGAGATCAAGGTTGTACCTTGTAGCAGTGAGCAAATGACTGAACCATATTAGCTTATAGCACTCTTTTGCAGGCGAATTTCAAGCATACAATGTGGTCGTTCTTAAGAGGGAAGTCATCCTCGGGAATCTCCTTGAGGCCAAGGATCAGAGTTCCAGGCTCAGCCTGAGGCCAGGTACCCTCGTTGACCAGGCGCGCGCCAGCCTTCTCATACTCGGAGTCCTCGAAGATGCGCTTGAACTTGGGGTCGGTAGATGATCGCTCGACGGAGACGGGATATCCTGCATCGACAAGAGTCTTGATGACCGAGGGGGAGAAAGATCGGTGCTCGAGAGGCTTCTCCTCGGCGCGCAGAAGGATGTGGGGGTATTCAGACATGATTGCGACGGTTCTAAAGCTTCTGAAGCTATGGATCCTGCGATTTCGAAAAGAATTAGCACCTTGGTTTGAGTATTGCGAGCGAATTGCAAAAGAAGGATGCAAGTGGCGGAGAATGGTGCAACGGCTGAAAAGACTCAAGGACGGCTCAATTGACGCTAACGAAAACATGAAAACGGGAGAAACGCACAAGAACAAAAGCGATGGGTTTTATAGGAACGAACAATCGAATTCTGCCAAGGATATCGCGTACCTGGTGTCTTTTTGAGTATTGGATGTTGTTTTATCTGAGTCACAAAAAAAGAGTCAAGGATGAATGTCGTCTGCTCCTTGATCGGCCTTGACACTGCGACCCCGGCGAAAAATGGCCCCGCTCCCGCTCCCACTCCCAAACAACCCCGCGGTGGGGCAAAAGGCTTCTCTTTAGGGCTTAGCGAGGGGAATTGAAGCTCGTTCGTCAATTGCATCATCTGGGTCAAAGCTCATGAGAGTGAAGATGTTGAGCTTGAGCGTTGAGTTTGCGTATCATGGAGGGGCATTGCAGGCATTGCAGGCATTGTATAGGCAGTCCAATGCCATTCTGAAGTATGAAACCGACAGTAGGTATCGGAATCTTTCAATGTGACCTTCTACCCGTGGACTTGACGTTCATATTAGTAAGCTAGAGGTAGCTCCGATCGGTGAAAGATGACTGGAACCGGGTACCTGGATCTTATGATCTAGAAAAAAGTCAGGCCAGGCACAAGAGTTTAACCCGACATTAGCATCATGTTACTCTCATGCCTGGAAGAAGGAATCTATTTGGCATATGTAGTTATCGGTAGTGGAATACTGTTGCAAACAATTGAAGCTGTCACTGATAATGCGACTTGAAAGCCAAGATAGGGATGCATGACAGCCAATAACACCTAAGCCATTGAGCCATTACGAAGAGCCAATTGGTTCATTGATATCGTTTCAATCAGACTCCTGGCAGTTCTTTGTTTGGATAAGTCTAGAAGTCTCGGATTGTCCTCCGATTTCTCTGAGGTCTTCAACACCATCGAATTAAACTGAGGTGAACGGACACTGATAATTGTCAAAGCGCTTTGAACCTGAACCAATTCTCCAGCTTACCAACATCGTCATTCCCCTTGATCCAATGCCTTAAAGTCTTTAGCTTGTCCCAGCGGATCAATCTATCAAATCTGGTTCCTGGCCCACTTCCCAGCCGCCCAACCACCACCGAAAGTGATCGCCGGAAGTGATGCGCTCATTGATGAGATCGGATCGCGTTCTTTGGACAGCCAAGACAGCGATTCAGATCGCGCCCAACCTTGTTCAGCTGAGCCCTGCACGCACTTAAATGCCAAAGCCAATTTAAGTCGAACATAACAAGCCACCTGTGCCAAAAGATCCAGCTCTCCAAATTTATGGTGGCTTTTCTATGACGCTACGATCGTAAGCTGGCTGCCATGACGACACGTCGCAAGCCAAAAGCAATAATGATGTGGTTACAAAAACGGGGTGATGGATCGCATCGGAATGGCGGATTTCATCAGTTGATTTTCGCAATTACTTGAATCGCGCGACATAATACAGCTCTCACCTTACAGTAATCAATCGATACGCTAGCAATCATGAAGGGCAACGACGAGGTCATCCAAGAATTCAATGAGGTCGTCAACATGACGGGCCCAGATCTCGAGAAGTGGCTCAAATCAGACGACTCCAACAGCGCGGGTTGGCCCAAAGAGGACGAGAATGGCGAGACTGTTGGCCATGACAGCGGTCGCAAGATTGTCGAGATTTTGAAGGAGAACCCTAAGAAGGATCCCAAGAAGTACACAGACGAGCAAGTTCAGCACATGCGCAAGGTTGTTTCATACTGGTAAGTGTTGCCAAGTGTTTACGCATGCGTCAGGTACATAAACGGTTGGTCAATTCGAGACTAATTGTACACAGCAAGCGTCATCTAGCCCAGGAGACTAAGGCAAACAACGACAAGTCTCCCGAGGAGATCAAGAAGACCAAGTCCTACGCGTCACTCAAGAACTGGGGCCACGATTTCCTTAAGGCTCGAAAACAGAAGGACGGTGGCAAGAAGGAAGAGGAAGAGGAAGAGGAAGACGCAGACGAGGATGTTGATGGGGAACAGGAAGAAGACGATGATGATGGAGAGAAACACACCGGTGACAAGCGAAGAGCAACGCGAAGTCAGACTGGCTCTAACAAAAAGCGAGAGACTCGTAAGGGAGGAGCGGCAAAGTCCAATGATGATGATGAGGAGGAGGAGGAGGAAGAAGAAGAAGACGAAGGTGACGATGATGACGAGAAGAAGCAGGGGCAGAAGCAGTCCGATGGCAAGAAGTCCAACGGAAACGGAAAAACAAAGAAGTCGGGAGAGGCTGAGGAAGACGATCAAGAGAATGAGGGTGGCGACGACTCAGGCGCGAAGAACGGCCCCAAGAAGGGCGATACTGTGAGCTGGAACTGGGGCCAGGGACAGCCCAAGGGCAAGGTTCTGGATGTTAAGGCTGAAGAGTAAGTCTCAGACGTGCTATGTTTGAGAGTTGAGTTACTAACATGGAGACTAGTACTTCTATCACCACAAAGAACGGCAATCAAGTCTCTAGGAAGGGAGACGAAGAGGATCCCGCTGTTGTTTTGGACACGGGCAAGAACAAGGCGATCAAGAAGGCTCACGAGTTGAATTAGATGACGCCAGGAGGACAGGTGATTTGAGTGGTAATGGAAGGGAATTATGTACTCTACGCGAGGTCTTCACATCGAAATCGGCAAAAAATGTTAAAAAGAAAGCACATCTCAATCAATGAATATGTAGTATAGGAACAGCCCGATGCGGGGGTCGAACCCGCAACCTTGAGATCGCGTACTCGTAAGAGTCTCACGCTCTACCGATTGAGCTAACCGGGCGTGCTTACGAATTATTGATAATAATTGTAGAACGCTGGTACTATATCGATGCGGCTCTGGACCATCTCTTGACAGATCATCATACCTGACACCTCCCTATTGCTCTTCGTCGGTGAGGCAGGTCCATCGCAAGAACGCGCATCTGTAGACGTCCACAGGTATAGATATACCCTAATGGTCTTCTTCTACCGAGTTAGTGCTAGGCGAATGATTTCTCCCCTGGTCGCGTCCAAAAGGGTGCGATGTTCTGAGTGTGCTGTGCGTTTGTTCCATTTACTTACCTCCTTTCGTCTCTGGTATATGATGACCGCGGAATAATAAACCATTAAATCGTCGTCGTATTCTCATAGAAAGTGATAAAGCATACTTCCTGCATGTGAATATTCCAAGAGCGCATAGACCATGTTTTGATGCATTGGCATCTAAATAAATAGGGAACCAAGTTTATGTGTAGGGTAGTGCTGACGTCGAAGAGACTCCATCGTCAAAAGCGCAGGAGCAGTGACAGCGCTTAGAACAGTGGGGTTCAGCTATAAACACGCGGCTTGACAGCAGACTATGACTACCTTGATAATTCTGAGCCATAAGAATAACTACTTCACATTGACCAGAGTCATTAAAGATCCTTCTATTTTCTTTTTAGAGGCTGCTACCATCATGCAACCTTATCAATGGCTTATCATGCCAAAAGCTTAGCTCATGTGGAACAGCGGGTAACTAAGATGTGGGGTGCGCGCCGCCTGTTTCATGACGAAAGCTTCCGCCGTTCCAAGAGCTAAATGCTGAATGCGGGCGCACCACAAGCTTTCTATCTCACCATCAACGCCAACTCTTTTGTTAATTCGCTTCCCCTCTTTCATTCTTTTTTCTTCAACTTCATTCAGCGTTTTTCTTTCTGTTGATTCTCCTTCCACCCCTTTTCAGTCTATATACCATCCTTTCTTTTGTTCTTCAGCGACTCTCGTTTTTCTTTCGCGGCTTCGCGACATGCTCCTGGTCCTTCAGCCGCAACCGTCATGACCAGTCATCCTCCGACATGTGAGCCTCATCAACATCGCTATCGAAGTGCCATTAATTGACAATTGATAGGATTGAACCGTCTATTCGTGTCCGTCGGGCAATCCACGCCAACGATGCGACTCTCCTCCATAGAATCCTTAAGACACACCCTAGCCTTCTCCTCAACCCCGATTCCTCCCCATCCGGCCAATCCAACTCGAACATGCACCTAGCAGCCTCACTAGGTCACCACGAAGTATGCGAAGTACTCATCAAACTCGGTCACGAGGATCCATGCCCTGCGCTTAACGAGAACCACCAAACCGCGCTCATGCTCGCCGCAGCTGGGGGCCACACCGAAGTCGTTCAGATCCTTGTGGAGCACGACAAAACATGCATTCTTCGCCGCGATATCCGAGGCCGCGATGCCGTGATGGAGGCCAGTCTCGGTGGACACGACACCATTTTGCAACTCCTCCTTACCTATGTTCCTGGAGGACCTTACGAAGCAGTTCGCCGCGCGGATGTTGAAGGCAATACGGCACTGCATTTTGCGAGCGGAAACGGAAACCTGCTAGTATTGCGAACGCTGCTGGCGGCGGGCGCGGATATTCACAAGCGCAATATCTGGAGTTGGACCCCAGCTGCCTACAGCGCTACTGTCCAAGCCGAAGTTTATCTGAAGGGCTTGGTGAATGAAGTTGGGAAACGACAGCAGCAGCAGAGAGAGATTGAGACGGCCAAGAAGGGTGGTGGAGTTCGAGTGGTTGAGTCTACAAGCGACGAGGAATGATGTTACATGGTTTTCACCACTGAATCACTGTCGAAATTGCGGCCCTGAGCTGTTTGTTACCTGATGGCCACTTTGGAGACATATGATCTGGTGTAGACATCAGCAGAAACACGGGCTTTCACAGAACCAATCATTGCCGACGATTCTTTATGGGCTGCTTTTTACTATCTCTTGTCACTTATCCGAATCACTACACTCAGGCAAAGCAGCGAGGAGTTACTCTGAATTCAACTGTTTTTTCTTCATTTTACCTTTCAGCCTCTTTGACTTGGGCCATTCACTACGAACCGTATCGCCCGGTTTCAACGGTATTCCAGGCCATCCGAATCATGACCTGTCGATTTTATGCACAATTGCAACAATTTGAGTGGTTTTGATGAACCACACATTCACTGCTTTTGCCGGGCTGACAACCACCACGAAACCCATTCAAGTGATTGGGTACCGGTCAGCAATCGAAGGTGTGTGTCATGCCCATGTGTGACGCACGACACGCTGACAGGGTGTACTATCGTGAAGCCCTGTTCGCCCGTTCCTTGTATTACAGCTGATATGACATGATCGGTCCTGGCAGCTCTGTTCCTCGGGCGTTTTCACCCATACAAACCCCGCATCACGAATTGTCCTGGAACAACTGCCCAAGTTTGACGTAACGACTGGTGAATCACTTCCAATTCATGAAGCTGCTGATTGCTTTCGAGGACATATACTCACGATCATTCTGTCGTCTTAACGACTTCGACTATCTCCAAACTGATTCATTGTCAAGGACATGTAGTTGATCATGTTCGAATCTCTGTCCCTCCATAGCTTAAATAACATAACTTCCCTGTCTCACGGACTTGTTACTTTCAACCAGCCGTGCATCAAAGTCTCTCAGCTTGCTCGACAGAGCCGTTCTTCATGTCCAACTCAACACCAGTTCATTGTAGGACAATTGAGAACGTCGAGCTTCCAGCACCTGCGACGAAGTTGGTCATCACGCAACATCTGAAGGCATCTCGAGACTCCCCTTATTGGGCCTGGATCATTGTCGGTGCTTTCTACGACCATAACAACAACGTTCTCTGGAGTACAGAGGTCTTCGCTGGCCGTTTAGACGTGGACTCTGACTCTGACGAAGAGAGCATTGAGAGTGAGAGTGACAACGTTTCATCAGTGGCAGCAAGCGACACCGAGGATACATCTTCAAGTAAGTAGTGAACCCATGGCACTGACGGCAGATATTCATATAAAGAGTGCCCTATAAAACCGCCTATCACCCTCTCGCGGATTGATCTGACTTCGTTTAGACATCTACCCTTCCTACCAACGTCCTATTGACCCTTCCAACTACTATCGAAACGAAGTTTCGCAGCCTCAGCAATCCTATCCTTACTGGCATCAAAGTCCAGCATACAACGTACCACCCCAGTCTTGGGACCCAAGTCGTCAAGGACCTGTTCCTGGTTACTGGAACGCTTCGTTCGATCCGAACCTTCGTCGTTGGGTGCATACCTGGCAGCCCTTTTGTTGATATTTCCCCCTCTACCTCCTCGTCCTCCCTCGATCTTTTGTCATGTCTGGTGGGTGGAATCCCATCAATGGCCGCGATGCCACGGGCACGCGCCCCAACTTCGCTCCCGCTGGTGCCCCTGTGCCTACACAAGGTCAACCCTACACTCCTCACGTTGGTGGGCCTGGCCATAACTTTGGTTTAGTTGCTTCTCCTTATGGCTACATGTACGGCGGTGGTGCCGCATATGGTCAAGCTGCGTACGGTCTTCCCCAGGCACCAGTGGCTGGATTTCAGACTCAGCAAACCTTCTCCCATCAGCCCAACGGCGCGAGCAACATTCTTCCTCGACAGCCGCAGTCCCAACCACACATTGACAGCCAAATGCCTGCTGCTCAGTTGACTAACTCGTCCGGCGGTGTCGGGTGTGAGCCTGGCTACAACTACTTCTTCCCAGCTGCGCACACCAAGGTACATGTTTTCAAGAGCGATACTCCTCCTTGGCAGCTCCAGGCGAACGCGCAGATACCTTTTATAGCATCCCACGTCCCCACGACCACGAAGCTTGGCGATTTGCTCAAGGGATTCGGCTGCACCAACGCCAATGACAAGAAAAACAAGTGTTTCGAGCTCTACAGCGGAGGAAACGGCAAGTGGTACAAGGGGTACTCGTTCAACGGTGATGACAAGGACGAGTGCAGCAAGACTATGGATCAAGTCGGATGGGACTCGTCTAGAACTGGAAACCCGGGAGAGAAGCCAGTTGTCTGTCTTTGGTTCTGCAAGAGCTGATGGCGTGATGGGAACCACGGGGATAGATTTAGACTGAGATGCCTAGTGGAGATGAGCTCGCCTGCTGCTCTGTTCTTTTGGAGGTATAGTAGGGATGCAGTGAGCTTTTGGTTTTTAGGCGGCGCAACGCCCAGGGGACTGACTATTGCAGTCGTTGGCGTTTCCGGCGCATTAAATTTACTCCTAGCTTCGAGTCTTTAGTTTGCTTTGATATATCATTAAATTGAGTTCTGCGCTTGTGCCTGTTGCTGTCGATATCTTGATTGTCATGACTTGATGCTGGAGGCGTTCACACTTAACCTTTTGCAAATCAATTACCTATAGGCTCCGACCTAACCGCGCTATAGCAGCTCAATTAGAATATTGACGCATGGGATTAACATGATGCATGCTGTCCGTTAGGGCAATTGAGTTACACCGCGCCCTTGTGGAACTTCGACCATGGGGAGCGCAACCGGCTTCCCCGAAAGATATACATGTCAAGATAAAGCATGTACCAAGTAGAGCCCGCCTCAACTGATAGGCGAGCTCGATTGGTCGGATTAAGAGATATATACGATTTGCTAATAGCATTACCAGCTTTGTTTTTGAATAATAACAGCAGTTGGGTTCTTGAGGTCGAATAATTTGGAAAGAACCTGACGCAGGGCTTATTCTGCTGCCGGACATATTTATATAGCATTGGTTATTGGCTTTAAAATCGTGTGATATCTGGATGGCCGCTTGGTGGAATTTGAGTTTATACTTAAATAAAGGGGACTATTGAGGAAGGCGTTGAGCTCTGTACTGTAACTCCTTTGTATAGAAGTAAAACAACAATCTTACACGATAATAAGAGGGAACGATGATAATTTGCTACTGCATCTGTTGATTTAGGCGTTATATTTACCTCTAGGAAAAGAATACGTTGAAGCTTTTGTCAGGTGTCGTTGAACCGGGAACCCCTGTACGAGAGAGTTTTCATACACAAATGATCTGCATGAAGTACCAAGTCTATTTCGACACCATGTGTAAGGTTACTCGGGGCTATAGCATACTGGGTGTAACATGATGTAATAAGATATAATAAACACCTATATCTCAATACTCCCCAACAAGAGCGTGACTGATCATAGGTTCGAGAGACGCAATGGTGAGCGTAGACATACAATCGCCTGTCAATGTTTTTAGGACTATTCTGGAATTTGGAAGTGTTCCGCCCGTATCCAAGATCGTTGCGTGACAGTATTATACGGACTTGACCGGGCTGTTTGGGCGTTTTAAGGTTTGAATGTGGCGCTTGTGCTGGCTTCTGGCCAGAGCTGAACAACTTGACTGCGGGTTGGGACTCTTGGTTTCAAGGTTGTGACGAGATATAGAATTGTGTAGGTGTAGACAGAAAGAGTAGTTGGCAGATCACCGTGGCCATGACTCTTTGCTGAGTAGAAGTTGGCTCTTGTTTGTACACGGTCGTGACGAGCAGAGAAATGCTTCGACTGTGACTTACACTAGAGGAGCTGTATGATACAGATCATAGACAGTAGACTCTGCAGGTCATGTTTATCGGACCGAATCGTGATGTAATGGGGGCACCACAAACCGCCATGCGAATATATATTGATAATAAGTCAAGATACTCGGATCAGAAACCCCGTATGAACATATCATAGGATCCCCCATTATCAGATCATGATCCCTACTCTTTAGCGCCTTAGATGCGTATGGCGTGATATTCATGATGACAGAGCCGCAAGAGACGAAGATGTGTTTAAGTAGCGCCTCTCTTCGGGGGAGAGGTTGCATATATGAATAGACTGGACCTCCGTGTCGTACTCTGAGTAACCTTGTTGACATTGGCTATTCCCCTTATCCTCCCCTTCCATCTCCCCTGCAAGCACTTCAAGCTGAACATCGAAAGTCGCCCATAATGGCTGATGATATCCAGTCCGTCGACCTACATCCCTTGCCCTCAGTAACTAACACACCCCAGACCCAAGAACCAACAAGATGACACAGTTGAAGTGAAACCTCCACCGCCAACCCAAAACACAGATGCAGACCTAGAAGCCAGGTACATACTTCCCCATTCTTCTCATCACCGCTAACACCACCAGGATCAAAAACCCCCTTTTCGGCAAATCGAAAGCCGAAATCCTCGCTGACGTCGAAACATGGTCCCGCCGCAAAGGTCTAACCGACCATCTCCCCGTCCTCAGAAAAGGCGCTCTGATAGCCCAGAGCCCCAGCGCGTACCGTCTGCTCGACGGCGAGCACGCTCTTACCGAGGCGGAGCTGTACTATCTCGACCGTGAGGTGACGCATCGCTGGGATTTACCCCGTAAACTTATCCTCACCATAGCTACGTGCTCTATCGGTGCGGCGGTGCAAGGGTGGGATCAGACAGGGTCCAATGGAGCGAATATCTTCTTCCCTGAGGCTTATAGCATCGCGGGTCAGAGCACGCGCGTTAAGCTCCTAGTCGGACTCGTCAACGCCGGTCCGTATCTCGGCTCCGCGTTCATAGGGTGCTGGCTATCAGACCCGATCAACAATGGCTTCGGCCGTCGGGGGGTTATATTTCTCTCAACACACTTCTGCGTCTGGCCGGTCATCGCCTCGGCATTCTGCCAGACCTGGAGGCAGCAGTTGGCTTGTCGTATCCTCATGGGCATAGGCATGGGCGTCAAAGGATCTACGGTTCCTATATACGCCGCTGAGAATGCCCCAGCTTCTGTCCGCGGCGCCCTCGTCATGTCGTGGCAGATGTGGACTGCGTTTGGCATCTTCCTCGGCACAGCGTTCAACCTGGCTGTCTTCAATCTCGATCAAAGCCTCAACTGGCGCTTGATGCTGGGCGCTCCTTTCATCCCTGCCATTCCTCTCATGGCTCTCATCTACATGTGTCCCGAGTCGCCCCGTTGGTTAATGAAGTGCGATAGATACCAAGAGGCCTGGGACGCTATGGTAAAGCTGCGTCACGATCCTATACAGGTTGCGCGAGATATGTACTACATCAGCTGTCAGATCCAGATAGAGAGGCACATCGTCGGACAGAACAACTGCATCACACGGTTTACCCAGCTGTTTACCATCCCGCGAGTCCGACGTGCGACAATCGCTGCGTTTACGGTTATGATTGCACAGCAGATGTGTGGTATCAACATCATCGCATTCTATTCCACTACAGTCTTCAAGGAGGCTGGTATGTCCGACTTCAGAGCCATGCTTGGTTCTTTTGGTTTCGGTCTTGTCAACTGGCTATTCTCCTTTCCTGCTTTCTGGACCATCGATACCGTAAGTCAAACAGACTCCTATCTTTGATGTGTTACTAACATGGCCCAGTTCGGTCGTCGAAGCTTGCTCCTTTTCACATTCCCTCAGATGACATGGACACTCCTTGCAGCTGGCCTATGCACACTGATCTCCAAGGGTTCGGGAGACCTGCGTACAACTCTTGTCTGCCTCTTCGTCTTCTTATTCGGCGCCTTCTACTCCCCAGGAGGAGGTCCCGTTCCTTTCACATACTCAGCCGAGGTCTTCCCCCTTTCCCACCGCGAGACAGGCATGGGCTTTGCCGTCGCCACGTGTTTCTCCTGGGCCGCAGTTCTAGGAATGTCGTTCCCGTTCATCCTGGGCCGTCTCCAGACCGTGGGTGCGTTCGGTTTATATGCAGGCTTCAACCTCGTCGCTTTTGCTATGATATTCTTTTTCGTTCCCGAGACAAAGCAACGCACCCTCGAGGAGCTTGACTGGGTGTTTTCTGTGTCCACAAGGAAGTTTGCTTCATACCAACTACGTGTTGCACTACCATGTTGGGTTAAACGCTGGATTCTTTTACAACGAGACGTCAAGAAGACGTCCCTTTATGAGTTTGACAGTGGTACGAATACCAGCAACCCTGAAGTTGAAGCGCCAAGTAGAAGTACATGACCTACATATCTAGGAATAAATGATACAAAATAAGGAGTTCAATCGGGGGATGCCCACTAAGACCTAGAATATCTATGCAGGCGCTCAGGTGTTCAAGATTAATATAGAGCAAAGTTGATGAGTATCTAATAAACGATCGTAATCTCAGATCCCTCGTATGGCATCTTCTAATTTGATCAACATTAACTTCTTATTGTAGGCAAATGTTAGTCTTGGTTATAGTTGAGGAGTTCTATCCTTTTGCTGTATCCTGCCTGCTTTCTGTCTCGTTCCACCATTGCCTCAAGTTCGTATGATGAGATCAGACTCTTCGAGTTCGGTATCATCGGGTTCGTCTTCAACAGACCGGATATCGCCGTATCTATCACACGTTTCCCATCTTGTAGTAGTTCTCTTGTCCGTAATACATTCGAACTGGATAGGCCACGACTTCGAATTCAACGATGATCAGATGAGGGAGAGCGTGCTGTGTAAAGGTGGACGAACGCCTCGCCTCAGGCTCATGCCCCTGTACTTAGCAGTAGAGGCTCCAGATAGCTACCTTGCATCTTATATATAAGAGCTTAGTTGATATTGGTAACAAGGCGTTGAATCCATGGCCATGAACGTATCGACAAGGATTCTTCAGAGACCGTCCCCTTAGCCAGTAATGGGAGCAACTCTGGTTTTTTCGAACGTGGCCTGTATGTTAGCGAACTCGGCTGGTGTCTCGTTGCTTCTTAGTCTCAAGAATGTTCACCGACAGAGAAATTGAGCCTCATTGGAACTGGAGCAGGATCTGGAGACTCCTTTTCAACTGGTAGTCCCACTTGAACAAGTGCCTTGAACTTTGTGAGTATGCAACTTAAGAAGAATCTCCACAACTTGATTTCTTTTGTTATATAAAAGGTTCCAGACCCTTGAGACTTTAGACAATAGATCATTTATACCCATCACTTATCCTCCTTATCCTTCTTCTTCCCCCTCCAATGCGTCCTCGCAATCCTCAACAGACCCCAGGCCAGAAGTCTATAAACCACCACACAAGCCGCCAAACACGCCACATTCACCACAGGGTCGACATCGAAGTTATACAGCTCCAGCACATCCTGACCCGTCTCAATCGGGCATTTCCCATTCGCAAGCCTCTGGTCGTCGTTGCATGTGAACGTAAGACCGCGTAGTGAGTATGGCGCCACGGCGCGAGTGCCGTATCGGATGGGTGAGAGGTAGTTGAAGGCTTTGAAGAGCTCGGGCATGTCAATGGAGAGAATGCCGGCCATTGTGTTTGCAAGCGCGAGGAAGACGCCCATGATGTTGACGGCGAAGCCGGTGTGGCCGAAGAGCGTGTTGAACATGATTCCTAGACTCTCGCCGCAGGATACGATACCGAAGCAAGCGAACACAGAGACGAAGTAGAGTGTAGCCGTCCGAGGAAGATCCACCGCGATGACGCCCAAGACTCCGAAGACCATGCAGCTTATAACCTCGAAGGGCACCTCTAGGATAGTGTACGCAGCAAGGAATGCGTCAACGCTATACACACCATCGTCATCTTCTCTGTAAAACACATCGCGCTCATTCGGGTAGATAGCTGTATTCTGCAGCATTCCAACGAAATAGAAGGCACCAATCTCCTGTACGAAACCCATACGGTTCTGCACGGAGTAGTAATCGTTGTCGAAGGGCGCGAAGAACAGCGCGAGAACGAGAGCAAGACCAATGACCTGCATGAGACGAGCGACGATGAGCTCTGGTTGACGGTAGGTGTTGATGGTGGCGCGGTGGAGGAGAAGGGGGAGGGCTGTTGTGATGGGGGCGCGTTTGCGGATGAGGGCTCCTAGTTCGGCGGGGGTCGAGAGGTTGGCTTTACTGAAGGATCGACGCTGTGGTGCTGGCGACGGTGGAAAGGTTTTGTCCTTTTGAGGAGCTGGTACAGACATGTTGGGTTGGTTGGTAGAATCTGGTTTGACTTCACCCTTCTCTCGAAAATTAGTAACGCCTCCATTCTTCGTCGACGAATCCTCCTCTTTCCAATGATCGATCAGATTCTGCACTCGCTTTCGAGACTCCAACTCTTTGCCCTCCTGTTGCAGATCAATAGTAATCATATCCAATGCAAAATCCGCTGGGTTCGTATGTTGAGGACACTCATAGCCATGACGTGCAAGGTATCCAAGCATATCCTTTCCGGGACCCGAGTAGACTTGCGAACCACCTCTCGCTAGAAGCAATACGTTTCCAAATTCCCTAAACAGATCGGATCGAGCCTGATGGATCGTGAGGATCAGAGTCCGGCCTTCGTTGGCGAGACCCTGAAGCACTTCCATGATAGAGTTCGCAGTGAAGGCATCGAGCCCTGATGTCGGTTCATCCAAGAGCAGAATGCGAGGATCAGTCAAGACCTGAACTGCAATAGACACACGTCGTTTCTCTCCACCGGAAATACCTTTGACGAGCTCACCGCCAACGAGGTTATCAGCGCAGTCTTTCAAGCCCATCTTGAGCAGCACATCCTCTGCTCGACGGTTCTTTTCCTCTTTACTCATAAATGACGGCAGACGGAGCCCAGCTGCGAACCGGAGCGTCTCGCGGACCGTAAGGGAAGGAAGCAACGCATCGTCATCCTGGCAAACGTAAGAGCAGACCGATCGAATCACCGAATCTGAAGGAACAGCGCCGTTGAAGGTCAGTTTACCAGCTGGTCGATACTTTGTTCCCACAGAATTGCGCAGTCGAAGGGCCATGGAGTTGAGCAGCGACGTCTTTCCACTTCCTGAAGGTCCCATGATGACATTCAGTACCCCGGCACTGAACGTCGCAGTGATGGGGTTCAAGATCTTCTTGGTGGGCAGTTTCTTCCCCAGTTGTGTTCTCTTATCCAGGGCCAACGAGAATTGATCGAGCTCCAGGTCGATAGCGCGTACATCGGCGACAGAGCGTGCAGTCATCTTCTCCTTACCCGCTGAGAGATCTGTATCCGAAACACGAGCGCGGGCGATCGTCATTTCGACTTTGATAACGTGCAGTCCGGTGACCGACAGTACAATGAAGAAGACAACAAAGGCAACAAGAACAAGAATAGGTTTGGCGACCCAGTCCTTTGGGAACCCGAGGGATGCCATCACGTATGCTCCAGTGTACTGCTTACATCTCGGATCAGACTCTCCGCCTGAATAAGGACAATCGTAAAAGCTTCCTTCGAACTCGTTTCCTGCATATGCACTGAAGACGTAGAACTACTCAGGTCAGTATCAGTTATAGAAGATGAGAACGAAGAACATACCGTGTAAGTAAGCCACTTGAGCCAACGGACATAGACCGGCAGACTGTTCACATTGATGAACATGCCACAGGCCATACTCTGCAGGGTAAAAATCAAGTTGGCAATCACACTCGCTCCAGCAAAATGTCGAACCGTAGCGACGCAGGTCATCGCGCACGTAACAGCAATGTACTGATTCAACAGAGTGACAGCGAAAAAGATAAAGAACCGTTCCGCGTCGCGCTCGAAACCTGCCATAAAGTAAAAGATTACAGAGAAGAGGAACGGCGCCGTGACATCTTCGGTGATCATTCGAGCGATTCTTCGCGAAAGGACAAAAGGTAGAGCGTCGACGCAGCCTTCTGAGTTCTCGCGGTCGAATGTCGGGATGTCGAAGGTCATGCGGTACACTTCGAAGATGAGGATTAGGTAGCCTTGAAGACCAGCGGCGGTGTATAGACCACCCTGGCGAGATCGAATACCAGCTTGATCGCGGCCGAGGTTGTAGAACATGTAGCCGGATACGAGGCCCATGAATACAGCTTCGGTGATAGAAGCTGCCATGCCGAGTGGATCGCGATATGTAACTTTGAGCGTGCGGTCGGTAAGAACCGTAAGCTGGCGTACAAAGCCTGCATGCTCCTCTGGTCTCTTATCCTTCTTTTTCTTGCCATCGCCAACATCAACCGACCTGTCGAGTGGACGGTGCCGCTTCAACGTCTCCTGACTCCAAGCACTCTTTAGACGCTCAACCTTGGCCGTTGTTTCCTGCTCTAGCTCGGGTGTTCGGTTATCAACAGCGGCAATGTCAATGATGAACTCGGCAGGGTTGACAAAGGGGGGCAGTTGGAAGCCCAGTTCGCTGAACCACGGAACAGCATCCTTGACCGCCCCTGAGAAGACAGGGCTGCCCTTTGTTAGAACGATCAAGTTATCGAAGAGATCCCAGATCTCAGAGCGCGGTTGGTGAATGGTCGTGATGATCGTGCGCCCCTTTTGCGCGAGTGTCTTGAGTGTTCGCACAAGCTGATACGCACTCGTGGCATCAAGACCGGTTGTGGGTTCGTCGAGGAAGAGGACAGATGGGTTGGCCAGCAGTTGAACGCCAATGCTGGTCCGTCGCTTCTCACCGCCTGAACATCCATGATGTTGGGAGTTCCCGATGCGTGTGTCGGCGCATTCCTTCAGACCAAGTTCAAGGATAACTTCCTCGACAACCCTATGACGCTCTTCGGCTGTGGTTGAAGGTGGGAGTCGCAAGTCGGCCGAGTACCTCAGGGTCTCCCTAACGGTGAGACTTGGCAGCAGGATGTCTTGCTGCATAACATAGGCATGGCGTACACTATGCACTCCAACCTTACCGTTGAAGGTGGCGATACCCTGTTGGCTTAATCTGGAACTCAAGACTCTTTCAGCTACTGTGTTGAGCAACGTCGTCTTGCCTGAGCCACTGCCTCCAATAATAGCTGTCAATGTTCCTGGCTGAAGATCTGCGTTTACTGAATGTAGCAGCGGCTTCATCTTCGGAGCAGTGCTGAACTTTGACGAGAATAGATCTCCGTAGGTCGAGGGTGCGAGCCATGATGGCGCTGTGTCAACTGACACTGCCAGGTCGTGAAGCTGAACATGAACGGCCTGGACGTCGTCAAGAGACAAGTTACCGCCTCCAGATATAGACAACCGCGAAACGTCGCTGGCTTGGACGCCATGATCTATCGAGGCATCAGGCGAGCTCGGTCTGTCCATCTTCTCGATGTCAATGTTAGCGGAGTGGTCGCTGCCATTTTGGGGCATCGCTGCGAGTGCTTGTTGTAGGTGAAAGCGCGGTTTGATAGCAAAGCAATGTTATCTATTCGTCCACGCCCGGGACATTATGGCCTTGTGAGAATGAAGTGAGCCGGGCTGGTGCTTATTAGCCAGATATCAGGCAGTGTTGGCTCTGTTGGAGACGGGGATCTATGACGCCGAGGAATATAGCCGGCTCAGAAGACGGGGAAGCGAGGCCTGGCATTTGCGAGAACAGAGCAGATGCGAATACAAATGTAGATTCATGGTTCGTATGCAGTATAAACGAGCCCCGTGGATAATAGACGACGGATACCTAGTGGAAGAAGTGGGCTCTAATTCGCCCCATCGTATCACGAGAGCCACACCGAGACTCAAGCATCAAGTGGGGATCTGGCACGAAGCGAGGTTCTGGGGTCATTCTAGACCCTGGCAAAAAACCCAAGAATTGATCCAGAAGCAGAAGCTTTCCAGGTTCGGCTGTGATTAGTGGCATACTACGTAGTATGTTGTTGGTGGGCGGCCGATGCTGACGTGGAGAAACGGGAAGAGCACTTTCGGAATTGGGCTCATCCGAGCAAGGTTTCATTTCGAAGAGGGTCTGTTATGTCAAGAAACTGCTCGCTCGAGAATTGCAGATGCATGGCTATTCTAATCCTCCTGTCAACCACAGACAGCCCAGCTGATACCACGTCTCTAAGCCCCCAAACAAAAAAAAAACATCATGGTTATATTCCCGCCGTCTAACCCTCGCTTGCATCTCCCAATCCTAAGAGATCGTTCGCTTGGCATCATGCATCCACGTCGGCTGCGAAACGATGCAACGGCGGTCTCGCTTAGGCCGACATGTGCAGCTTAAGCGAGCTCTACATATTTTTTTCCGTAAGACAGGGTCTATTTCGTATCTGACTGATTGCGGGAAACCTTAACCGAAGTTTATTCGATGGGTTTATCAATTTCCGCCGGCAATATCACCACTCGGACGGAGTACGGACCTAATGCCTCACACCAAGTGTCCAAATGCCAACGTGATTGTCGTCAACCCCGCAATTTCTCCAAATCATCTCTCGTCGTGCTCCTCCTCCAAGACAGTCTCACATGCACATCAGACATCCAATGACGCCACCATCTCATCAACATCTGTCTCATTACTCGTGCCGTATATAGAAGAATAACAATATAACGAAGAAGAAAAATATACATCGTTTCTAATTGCGCATTCCCAAACGCCCTAACACATGTTGTCTATATCATCAATCATTTCATGTCATAGTACTAAACCGTTCGCTTCTCCGTGATGCTCTCGCCAAGAGGCTTGCTGACCACGAATCCTGCATTTGACGCACCAAGCTCGAATACCTTGTTACCGCGCAGCCACGTCTCCTTGACGCGACCCGTAAACTGGTGCCCCTCCCATGGAGAGCATCGGTTCTTCCATCGCATGTCGCCCTGCGTAAACGTCCACTCGTCGGCATCGTCGAACACGCAAATGTCTGCGTCCATGCCGACTCTGATGGCGCCCTTGCGATGTGAAAGACCGACTTGCGCGGCTGTGGCCTGGCAGCACATGCGCACGATGTCGGTGATGCTGGGTGTCTTGGAGAAGTCGGCGCGCTTCTTGGATGCTGTGTAGAGAATGGGGAGACCAAGACCAACGGAGGAGATACCGCCCCAGGCTGCGAAAAAATCGCCACGCGCCTTTTCGTCGACGGCGTTTTGGATCTCGGCTACGGTCACGTCGATACCTGAGTCGTTGTGAGGGATGCTAGGTCGCTCACTCTCGAGATGCTGAGGGAGGAGCTTCAGTTGGGGTGTGCAAGGTGAGTGATCCGACACAATGGTCTTAATGCATGAATCCTCAGCGACGAGTTCTTCCCAGAGACCATCGCGGTTCTTCCCCTCTCGAATAGGTGGGCAGCACTTGTGTCGAGTGTCACCCTTCTCGATCTCCTCGGCAGTCAAACCGAGGTAGTGGAAGCAGGTCTCGGCTGTGATGTTGATACCAGACTTGCGAGCGGCCTTCAGGAGAGGAATACACTGCGTAGCCGAGAGATGGACTATGTGGAGGTGCAGCGACGGGGCAATGTGCGCTTGGCTGAGAATCTCCTCGATGGCGTATGTTTCGAAAGCAGGAGGTCGAGATTCGAGGAATGTCTTGTATGCGTTGAGTTCACCGGTGGGAGCGAGGGGAGCCTCAGAGACCTGTACGTCGTCACCTACAGACTGGGTAATAGGAGGAATCATCTCGGCGTGGAACATGAGTGTAGTCGGGCTATCCTTGAGGGTTTCCATGGCCAGAGCGATATCCTTGGAAGAGACGGCGGGAAACTCATCAACCTAGTGAGTGTCAGCTTGCGACTTGGCTTACAAGCGATAGAATCAACTTACACCAGACTCGATCAAGAAACCCTTGAAGCCTCGAACACCAGCTTCGACTAGAGGCTTCAATTCATCGGCGTTACCAGGGATGACACCACCGTAGAAACCAACGTCAACCCAGCACTGACCTCGACTCGCGCGAAGCTTCTCCTCAAAGCCATGGAGAGTCGTGGTAGGAGGGATGGCATTCAGCGGCATATCAACCACCGTAGTCACACCACCACTTGCAGCAGCGCGGGTACCAGTCCAGAAGCCCTCCCACTCGGTACGACCAGGCTCGTTCAAGTGAACGTGAGCATCGACAAGTCCAGGAAGGAGGAGCTTGGGGCTGTGGTCGACATAGTCTGTGCCGGCAGGGAAGCTGGATGAGGGGAGGACTTCAGGAATGACTGAGATAATCTTTCCGGTGACAGGACTGACGACAATAGAAGCAGGAGTAATGACGAGGGAGTCATTGGGGAGAGTAACGACAACTCGAGAAGAGACGAGGACGGAGAGAGGACCCTCTGGGTACTGCTCGGCGTTGGAAGTTGTCATAATGGGCGGATGAAGTGACTTTGACTGGGGGGAAAGAAGAATAAAGAGAAGGCAAAGAAGAAAGCAACTCAAACAAAGCCACAGCACAAGGCTCGTCCAAAATCCGGGGAAAGCTGGTTCGGCTGCTTTCGTCGATTCAATCCCGATGCGCTTCTTATCCCTTATCTCTACTTTATTGGAGGGGCAGGCCACGGATTGGTGGGGTTGCGAGCCAGAGATAAGGATAAAGACGCGATGTGGGAGATTGAGGGTCAGCGCCTGATAGGAAGCTTCTATCAAGTGGTTGGTATTCTTATCAAAGGGGCAAAGACAATTGGTTGCTTCAACGACTGTTGTTTCTGGACGTGGAAGAAGAAGAAAGGGAAAAAAAGCCACCCCCAGAATTCCGGCTGTCGTCTTCTTATCACGACTTCCTCGGCTCGGTATTTCACGGGGCAAGCTCAAGAATCGGATTCAGTACTCGACCAAAACATCGTTTCTTCCAATCACCCTCGCTTCGCTTCCCTCTGTTCTCCTTCTCTCGAGCCCACCCATTCCTGTACATATTCGGGTCCTCATGCGGCGGTCCCACTTACAGAAAAGCTTAGCTTATCACAGGAGAAAAGTCGTTAATTCAGGGTCCATCGGACCCTGCCGGTCACCGTCGAACCAATCAGAGACTCGGGCTGTTTGGCCGATGGCGGCAGTGGGTGATTGAATCGAGTAACTATCGAGTAATACGATGCAAAACTGCCTGAGGGAAGGTGAGCATAGCGTTGTATTATTCAGGCGCTGCTCGGAGGAACTCGTTACTTTTCCAAACATGGCTTGAGACTGAGGCTGTTCGAGGCCTGCAAGAACCGGTCAAGAGCTGATCGAGGCTCCGAGAGGAATGCCTCGTGAGAAGATATCGACATTAGTACAGTCAGCAGACGTTTCCTAGCCCGCGGTAGTAGCTCCTTGGGCGTTTCTCGTGTTGCTTGCAGATGACGCTCCAACGCGTTTCTATCGAGTAATAATGCAATCGGCGTGTCCTGGTGGTTTAGTCCTAGTCCCCCCGCGAAGTTGCCATTCCTCCTATGGTCACCCTTTCGGCTCTAGCTCTTTCTAGCTCTTTTTTGAGGATTACTCGATCAATGAAATAGGTATTACTCGACCAAAACGCAAAGCTGAGCCAACTGCTATGCCGAGGCTACAGAGTCCAAAGCATCATCCAATCACTTCTACACCATGCTTTCTTCGTCACCACACCCTCCGAATCGCGGGAATACGACTCCCGTTCCCAAAAAAGCCAGTTATATGCAGCGTCAAACATATCAGTACAGTAGAAATAAAAAAGTTCCTGGTAAAAGTACAATCAGTCATACATGCATAACTTCTCATAGCCGTCTACACCTCGGTTTTTGTTGTTCAAAGACAAGACAAAGGAAGCCTAAAAGCACAATCATACACCGCCATGATGGCCAATCCTACCAACTCCCAATCTCATCTGACCCATCCATCGTCTCCCATTTCTCTGGCTTTTATACATATGTTGCTTTTCTCCTTTATCGTGAAATAATTGTGATGTGATGTGCTACTTGTACACGGCGGATGAGCTGGACCACTCGTCCCAGATCATTCCGCCTTTTCCCCTCCGCAGCATCTTTACTTCTGTCGCTTGAGCGACTTATGCGCCATCTCAATTAACCCATCCTTAGCCTCGCTATCGGGGAAGTCCGCAATCGATGCAATAGCCTTATCCACGTATTCTTGGGCAAGAGCCCGCGTCTGCTCAATACCGTCGCTTTGAAGAACCAACTCACGTGCCTGTTGTGAATTAGCATGGATCGTCTCCAACAGCCCCAGACAATGTGATTCGTCGGGACTCGGAATAATGCAGCCAACTTACCCTGTGTACGTCACCCTCCTGGGCAAACTTGCGACCGACGAGAGCTCCGAGTTCCGGCATCTGCTTCCATGCAAATAGCAGAGGCGCTGTCGCCAGACCCAGCTCCAAGTCTGCCCCCGCAGGCTTACCCAGATCTGATCCGCTCTGCGTATAGTCCAAAAGGTCGTCCACCAGCTGGAAGGCCAGTCCCAGGTTTCGTCCGTACGAGTAAGCTGCGTCAACTGTCAGAGCGTCGGTGTTGCCCAACAGAGCTGCCGCCCGGCAAGACTTAGAGATGAGAGAGGCGGTCTTGAGGTAGGTCTTTTGGAGGTAGTAGGTGACTGTCTCCTCAGACCACTTGGGATTTCTCTCATCCCGCTCGGTATTCTTAAGCTGCATGAACTCGCCCTCTACGAGATTGGCGATAACGGTAGCCAGCAGCTCGACGACCTCGGGATTGCGAAGACGAGCCAGTGCAACAGATGCCCTGCCGAGCAAGAAGTCACCCGCCAGAACAGCCATCTTGTTGCCGAATTCCAAGTTGGCTGATGGTGAGCCTCGTCGAGAGATAGAGTGGTCGATAACGTCGTCGTGAAGAAGCGAAGCCGTGTGGATCAGCTCTGTAATTTCGGCAAGTCGTCGCTGGCTGGGAAGGATATCAGAGTTGCCGTCGGGAATCTCTTGTTCGAGGGATGAAAGAGGCTGGGAAGGGTTGACATCGGCGAGGATTTGAGCTGGTGATATTGAAGCGTCGATGCCACGGTGAGTAACTGAAGGAGCTGTGGGAGGTGTCTTGGGGCAGAGATAGGTGGCCCTGCTCATCAGGAGAACGATCAAAGGCCTGACATGCTTGCCCTCGGCCTGAGTATAATATTTGGCCGCACGATCGAGCGACGGATGCCCGGAGCCCAGGAGTTTCCGTATGTTGCCCGTCAGGAACTTCATCTCCTTGGCGACAGTCCGGAGAGGATCGACATGCATCGCATCCTTGGAAGCCTTCTTAACGACGTTGCTCACGACATTGGAGGCAACCTGAACGGCTGCACCCCAGGCCGAATCTCTTCGCGGGCTGGTATGCAACGAGGCGCTGTGTATCCTCGCAGGACCCCGACCAACGGCCAATTGTCTGCACAGAGCGCACGCAGGTGCCGCTGCCAAGTTGGTCCTCGTCCACATCGACTGTCTAACCATAGTGCTGCGCACCACCGAGGCCCCCGGACGGAGCATCATCGCGGGCGTCTGCGCACACGAATATATGGAGAAGAGGAGAAAGCCGGACGGTGAGAGAGTCTCGTACTATGACCGCATTCGCCGAGTATATAGGAAGAAGTCGTAAAGGTCGTCAATGGAGGGGTAGTCGAGATCGTAATCGCGAGGGAAATTTGTCGAGATGGTTTTTTGGCCTCTGGTTACCACTTGATCCGACCTCTAAACTTTTCCAGCTCTAGCTGTGTTCTGCTAAGCCGGGGGGGCAAGCGGATCCGTCCGGCGAGCACCCGATGGCAGCCCGTATGATGAACTGCTGTGATTGGGCAGATTTGCTTTGGGGCCGTTGAGCTAGGGCGTCAGCGGATGAATCGCTACCGAAGCTGAGGAACTGGCCTGGAAATAGATTGTAACTTTGGCTTTCTATACCTTGTTTCAAGTAAGCATCTAGGATAAGAATGCCTGTGGACGATCCGTCCTGGCAGTAGTATTCCGACACTCCCCTTTGCTCTTTTCCAGACCACGGAACAACATGGTGCTCCTCACAATGACACCTTCCATCGTGGAGGCTTTGGCGACTGCTGAACCACCCGAGACACCACAAATCGAAGATTACAACGTCGAAAACAAGACCGAAGAATCACCGCAACCTACCAAAGAGCCCTCCCTAGAAGACCCTGAGCTCGGGAAGCCTATATCGCATGGCCAAATTATCGACTTATGGGGGCGATTGAAAGCCCAAGGCAACTCAGACTACACCCTCGAACAACTGCTTCGCGGCGCATCCGTCCACATCCCCCCTCCACCCCCCAAACCTGAACCTGTAAGTTGACCGATGAAGCTTTGTACCTTACGTACTAACTATGCGCTAGTCACCCCAATACAAAGCCCTCATGGCCCGTCTCCGCCGTGACGAAGAAGCCCGCTCCTACGAACGAATGATCAACCCGGTCCCCCAGCAAGAAACATTCAAAGACCGTTTCCCTTACGGCGCCGCCGCCTTTGCCGAAGCCAATCGCCCTACATCAGCTGCAGATATTGGTGAAGAGGACATCGCGATGGAAGAAGTGCACAAACAAGTCACGCTGATCATCAACTTCTTGGTCAGCATCGCTGGTGTTGCCGGCACGTTATGGGTTACAGCGCGATGGTGGAGTCTGTCGTCGAGGTTATTCCTAACTATGGGTGGAAGCATACTCGTTGCTATTGCGGAAGTGGTGGTCTACAATGCATATATGTGGAAGATGGATGAGGGAAGGAAGAAGCACGGAAAGGTCAAGGAGGTGAGGGAGGTGGTTGAGAGTTGGGTTGTGGGTAGGGATGGCGATGAGGATGAGAAGACGGTTTTAATCAAAGAGAAGGATGATACGGGGAGCGATGGGGTTAGGAAGAGAAGGCTGGAACAAAATGTCGAGACATAGACATGATACCAAGCGAATACTTTGACAAATTGTAACTGCATAAGCCGTGACCATCTTTGAAGAGGAAATGGAACGATTCAAGCAGATTCGAGGAATCTGAGGGACACCAGTTAAATTAAACTATCTTAGCGGGTCGTACAACCATCAATTCAACTCACAAGAACATTCGGCGAGGCATCATGATGGTGGTGATATCATGGCTCAATTAACGCATGTGACTGCGCGCAAGACGCGTCTCAACGCGTCTTCCCAGGTAGTGGGGCACATCTCGCATTAATGACATTCTTTCCTAAGACCTTAATTCTGAGGATCAGACCTGATCCCATTATTTCTTTACGTCGTTCTCTTGCCCTTTGACTTAATTATCTATATATAATTTTCCCATTCTCCAGTTCTCCCAGCGCTGCGCATATTCAACTGCTGTGCGACCTGTTTACATTCTACCTCACGCGACAACATCCATTTGATCTGTCTTAGGCAAAGCATGGCAGCTCCTTGAAGCGCAAAGAACCTCAAAATGTATGTTTCACAAACCTCTTTGGGTTTAAGTGAATGATGCTGACCTCGGTAGGTCTTCAAGTCCAGCGCCAACTGGATCTCGACCGCGTGCGAAACCACTACGAACATATGGCAAAAGAAGCATCCGAGATGACTCCCCGAAAGAACCGATTATAAAGAAGCGACGCATATCGAGTGAAGTTACAAGTTCAGAGACGCCAGCGTCCAAGGACTCGGACAACGCAGCACAGTCTCTTCCGAAGATTGTTGCGAAAGAGATCAAGGACACAACGGAACCCACCACAAATACAGTCAAACCTACCACCAACCCTGTCAAAAAGGGCTCAATCTTGAGCTTCTTCAAACCCGTTCCCCCCTCATCAACAGCGGCCTCTAGTCCCAAGAGCGACGAACCGCAACCAGAAGCGACACCACCATCTTCACCACCCCAACCACCAAAGATAGAAATGCGAAAGAAACCCCGACTGCTCCGTTTTCGTGGTACCTCACTGCCGTTACTAGACGACGAGAACACAGAGGACGATACGCAAGGCGAGATTGCAGATACAGAAGAAAGCGGCGCGAAGTCTGTGAGATGGGCATTACGGGAGAGCTCTTTAAATCGAGAATCAAGTACAGGCGATACAAAGGCTGGCAAAAAGGCAAAGTCGAAGGTATCAACTGTGCAGACGACGCTTAACCTTTCTTCTCAGGCGGCATTCTCGGAGTGCAAGATATGCAATACGGTCTGGAATCCGTTGTATCCGGATGATGTGAAATTCCATATGAAGCAGCATGCGGCTGTTTTAAGGGCGAAGAGGAAAGAGAAGGAGAATGAATTATAAAGTTTGATACCCATTTTATGATTAACGAAATAATATTTAATATTAGAAGCTTCTGTGGTTTATACACAGAGGTATTAATTCATCAAAATGATGTGCAAGCGCTTGGACGAAGACAATGAATGCTCTTGTCATGAAAGACTGGTTCGGGTCAATGGTTAAATAATTTTGGGCGCTCAAAATGACGCAAGATTCTGACTCGTTGTTGAAGGCATTGCTTGTTGTAAGCAAAACTCCAGTAAGGAAATCAGATTATGAGATAAAGAATGCTATCGGTAGTTCATGATGGGACGTCTAACGACATTCGTGGAAATGACGGCTTGAGATCCCTGTTATGGGTAGGGCTGAGCCAAATGCACTTTACGTCGCTCACCATGATAATATCGTAAATTCTCCGCGAAGGAATAGGTATGATTCATAGCTGAAACGTGGGTAGCATCGCGTGATGCCTGGGTACGTTTACCCATCCATGGCCATGAGGTGGCTGTGCTGATGGTAATAATTGAGACACCGATTAGTTGCCCGCCTAAGAGTCATCTCGTTCATTCTCCCATTATTCAAGCTGTCTTTTGACCAAAGAGATAAGACCCGATGCCAAGAAAAGCAGGGACAGGCTGCATCACCTGTCGGTAAGTCTTGGCCCCATGTATTGCTCTCCAGCGACTGACATCTGACAGCATACGCCGTGTCAAATGCGACTCGGCCAGGCCCTCATGTCAGCGCTGCGTAACCTCCAAACGCCAATGCGATGGATATCTCCCTGAGAACTCAACCGTAACGCGTCGGCAACTTGCAGAAGCAGCTCGCCAGGTCTCGGTGATTGGACCAATCTCGCGGGCCCTTTCTCAGTATCCGCGACATGGCAGTGGCAGCCGATCACCGACACCGCCAAACTTGTCGCTCTTCGACGTGTTCCGCACTTTGACGGCGCCGTCAACAGCGTCGTTCATTCCATCGCAGTTTTGGACGAGAGAACTGCTTCAGCTGGCGCATAGTGAGCCTGCGGTGTGGTATGCTACCCTTGCGTTGGGTGCGCTGCATCAACGACATGAGCTGTACTGGCAAGGCCATGGGTTTCACACAAGTGAAGGGCTTTGGGCTCAGGCAAACGAGAACTACGGGCGCGCGATATCTCATGCTCGCGATGTGAAAGATCCAGTAAGTCTGCTCTCGCTGAGTCTTGCGCTTGTGTCAATCACCCACATGATGGGTCGTTGGACTGACAGCCGAGTTCACATCATGGCCGGCCATCGCCTTCTAAACCAGGCGGGACATAGTGTAGCGACATCAAGCGCAGCTGAGATACTGACACGGCTGGACTTGCACGCCATGACGTTCTCTGACTCGAGCGCTCCGTATCCTTACAAGGAAGCTCCAAGCAGAGTGTGGATTGACGAAGTTATGCTCGAGACTTTTAAGCTGGAGAGCTACGCACAGGCAGGGACGGCACTGTTTGGACTCATGAGGAGGGTTATGATGTTGGGCGAGGGAGAAGCAGATGGAGATGGAGAGGCTATAAGCAACGACCAGGAGATGCTGGAGGGCGTATTACAGGATCTTGTTGCATGGGAGTACAAGATGGGACAGTTCGAGAACAATCATCCGAACTCGCATGATCAGAAAGGATATATCTCTATCAGGCTCTACCATACGCTATTGCGTACATTCTTGGTAGGAGGAGCCTTTGGGTCAGAGATGCGATGGGACAATCTACTCGGTCTTTATGAGAGGATCCTCACACTCGCAGAGACGTTATGGTCTTACACGCCGAATTGCAACGTCCACTCGCCTCTTTCACTAGAGCCAGGTGTCATCGTGCCGGTATTCATGGTCGCCCAGCGATGTCGCCATCCATGGCTTCGCCGTCGAGCCATTGCATTCCTCTACAAGCTCAAGAGACAAGAAGGCATGTGGTTCAGCGACGGCGCAGCGGCAGTCAGCCAGAAAGTCATGGAGATCGAAGGTCAGGTCTACTTCGAGAGCGATCTCGGGAGGGAAGAGTCTCCATGGCGTGTCGCAACAGAGGATGTGCCCTGGGAAGCCTGGGCGAGTATCGACGTGGAGCAACTGCCGGCCAAGACGAGTTGGGCTGGGATTGAAAAGGTTCCTGAGGAGAGGAGAATGCGCGAGACGATGGTGATGGTTATAACGGAGGAGAAGCGGATTGAGTTGTCGCTTATAATGAGCTCTATTGACAACCCGGGGAGCTATGGCGAGGTACGAACGGAGACGATTACATATGGATAAAGCCTCAGCCATTTTTCGTATTAAGATCGTCATGATCGCGTTCGTATTCGCGAACCCCCCCCC